>CM059209.1:15981724-16186724 GCA_030347435.1 Clarias fuscus | reverse complement strand
ATAGCGTATCAATGTTGATATTAGTCTGCTTTTGGCCAGTCATGATTAACCATGAATCTACCTCTGAGTAAGTATTAATTTTGAAGAACATCACACCTTTTTCCTGTCTGAAGAAGTACGTAAATGTGGATTTATTTATTTTTCTGTCTTGAATGCGTACATGCTCACTTAGTTGTTCGTAGCAGTTGCGTAACTCAATTCTTTCCCACTAAACAAAGTCATGTTCATTATCTACAAACATATGGATGTACTCTTGGATTTTCTTTTCAGTCGACAGGAACATAAAGTGTTTTAACTAGTGCAGACGTGTTCAGGCAGGTTTATAAGGTGAAGAATCTACTGACGTTTGCGTAGTCAAAGTAAAAGCTTTCATCTAGTTTGCTTTTGATGTTTAGTTCTCTCTCCTGAGAGAATGTGCAGTGGTGGTAGGAAAAGTAGAGGAACAGTAGTCTTTTTAAGATAAATGCTGGGTTATTTGTCCTGTTCTGCTGTTGCGTACTCTGTTCTAATTATTGCCAGAAGTGCTGTAGTGGAAGGAGCTGGGAAGGATTTTCAGGCTTTATTCAGACGGGCCAAATGGAGTCTGTGCCTGCCAGAGTCTTGTATTGAGTATTTATCTCACATGCTGTGAGGATGGCAGAATACTTAATCCAGTTAACAGAAATTATAAGTGATGCATCTGGGTTAAAAACATACTTCAAGGGGCTTTTGTCCATAGTATCCTAGCTCATGCTTATTCTATGCTCACACTCGAACGTGTGTGTGTGTTGCCCTGTCACATCACCCAACAATATCAGTTGCAATACTGTAAATACATTATTACAACTGATATTTCTGACTGTCCAAAAAGTCATCTTAGTCATACAGATTTTTATACATAATCTATACTTGTACTCTCTCACACATTATGCAGTATATTTTAGGTGTGTGATTATATTATGTAATGTACAGTATTTTAGGTGTGATTATATAATCACACACCCAAAATATACTGTATAATGTGTGAGAGAAAGTATATGTATAGTTAATATATAAAACTAATGTATGACTAAAGGGACTTTTTTGGATAGTCAGAAATATCAATTGTAATACTGTATTTACAATTGTTGGGTGATGTGATGGGATAATGATCTAAAGCACATCACTAAATCTATATCAGGATGGCTGAAAATAAAAGAATCAAGGTTTTGGAAGTCCAGACCTGAACTTTACTGAAATGCTGTGGTGACACCTTAAGAGAGCCGTGCATAAGCGAATGCCCAAAAAACTCAATGAACTGAAGCAAAGCAGTGTTGTAAAGAAGAATGGACCAGAATTCTAACTATGGTTGATGGATCTACAAGCTGTATACTTATGGGGATACTTAGTACTTTACGGCCCACATGTTTTTTTTTTTTGTTTTTTTTTTGTATTTGGCTTCGGTTTTGTAATATAAATAATGGCATGGTGAAAAGAAAGTTATGTTTGTCCGAGGTTGTATTTGCCTAATACTAAGACCTGCTACGATCAGATGAAAAGGGGGTACAAACTTTATAACACGACTGTCATATAAAATCTATGAAACTGTTGTTTTTTTTTAGAAGATAAGTGATGAGCGGTTCTCCATTTCAGGCCAGGACAGGCTTGGATGTTGATACTGATCAGTACATCTCTATTGACTGTCTGTCTACTGGCCAGCATGTAATATCCTTCAAAGCAATGTAGATTAAAGCCTGAAATCAGATTCGAAAAGGCAAGTTCATCATACAGTGGAAGACTATTTGGAATACTCTAACGGTGAACAGATTTTGATCATGGGTGCTATTTCAGAACATAAGACTGTGACTGGAACATTGACATCCACAAATGTAGCGCATGAGAGTGTGGCAAAAACAGGGAGAATTTAACAGCAGTTTCAGCCAGTGTTAAATATTTTAAAGCTAGAGGCACCATGATGCTGTTTACATATAGTATATGGCCAAAAGTATGAGGAAACCTGACCAGCACACCCATATGTGGCTCTTCTTTACACTGTTGCCACAACATTGGAATCACTCTGTTGTGTGGGCTTATGTTGTATGCTGCAGCGAGGAAAGATGAGTTCAGAAAGCTAGCTAGGAGGGAATTGTCAGTAAAAAGGACAGGTTAGCTTGGCTTTATGCCAGTTGTTTGTGCTCTGACCAAGATAAAAGCATATTTGTATGTAAATAGGGTAAAACAGACACATTTTTCAGTTCCCAATAACATTGTCTTGACCGAGTTCTCTTAAGCCTCTTAAAAGTCCTCTTCTCTACTCTACTAGTTTTTACCTTAGGAGCTGTTTTTAAGACTAAGATGTTTCGTGAATCATTTTTATCTTTACAAAGATTTAGTTCTAAATTTAAGGGGAAATTCTGAGAAAATGTCATAATTCTAAGAATCTTCTTAGAATTTCATCACTAGGAGCAACTATTAAGCTTAAGAAGCTTTGTGAATACGGACCCCAACTAGCTTGGGTGTAGGTTACATTTTCGGTGTTGTTCCCTATGAGGGATTGCTCTCTCTTTATTTTATGGTTACTGTGACTAATCTATTCCTTGAGGTTTAAGGACGAGACCCAGCTAGACCCAGCAATCTGACATCTTAGCATTTCATAGACCCTTTTTTTTTATTGTTTATGTAGCTATGCAGCCAGTAGTTAGCTAAGTAGCAGCAAATCTACACCATATCTGTACAGTTAGTGGTAACCACATTTTCACACGTGTGAAAATGCTGTGAATGCACAAACATGCCAGGAAATGGTTGGTCTTACAGCTGCTCCTCAAGCCACGCAATGCCTGTTTGTTACCTCGGCAACCTTAGTTCCACTGTATTGCTTCCAAGCTGGAAAGCTAAAATTCGTGCTCTGGTTGGGATATCTTTTTAACCTTCATGAGAACAGTTATAGCAGATTATAGGTCCGTTTTTATAATATAATACAGTTCACGACTAATTAGCAAAAAAAAATAAATTCTGAAAAATTTAAACTATTTAAGCACTAAATACTTGTTCAGGCTCCTTTAGCATGATTTACCGCATCAAAGCATCGTGGTATGGAGGATCAGCTTGAAGCAGTGCTAAGGCGTTATTGACAACCAAATTGCTTTGATAGCAGCCTGCAGTTCGTCTTTATTTTTGGGTCAGGTGTTTATCTTACTTGGAAATAGCCAATAGATCATCTATGGGGTTCAGGCCAGGTGAGCTGGCAGATATTCGAGCACAGTCATATCATGGTCATAAGTGGTAGTTTTGACTGTGGGCAGCCTGGCTGGAAAAGGAAATCTGCATCTTCATAAAGCTTGTCAGCAGATAGAAGTAGTGCTCCTGGTAGGAGGCTGTGTTGACTCTGGACTTGATTGAAAAAAAAAAAATGGACCAACACCAGAAGAGGATATGGCATCTTAAATGATCACCGACACTTCAAAGCAACTAGCAGGCAACCAGGGCTCGTATTCGCAAAGCTTCTTAAGCCTAAAAGTTCCTCCTAGTGATGAAATTCTACAGCAATTCATAGAATTATAACATTCTCTTAGAATTTCTCCTTAAATTTAGGACTAAATCTTACTAAAGATAAAAATTATTCACAAAACATCTAATCCCTAAAAACAGCTCCCAAGGTAAAAATTAAGAGTAGAGAGGGAGGACTTTTCTATAGCTGAGGACAAAATGGCAGAAAGAACAAATATTCTCCAAGCACTAAATGTAAAAATAAACACTACGTTTCCAATCCGTTTCTCTTGTGATTGCCTACATACCATCTAAAAGTGCAATTTAAATAGACTGTCCTGCAATCATGTAAATTGGTAAAAGATGAGCCATTTTGCTCCCATCAGTCTGAAATGAATTACAAGTAATAAAATCAGTACGGTAAATAAATGCGAGAACTTGAATATAGGAACTACTGCATGGAAATTGGTTGCTTCAAAAGTAGACTCCTTGTCAACATTTGCCTGTTTAATTAACTTATTAAAGTAATTAATGTAGCCTGCATTCACGAATATACAATTTCTTTATATACAAACATTATGATTTCAGTGTCTATTCTATTATCATATATTTTCACAAAGAGCGAATTTTAAGACTTTTACAGGTTTTTATCAACCTATCACACTTCTTGAATTGCTGCGTCATCCCTAGCAACAGCCCCAACCACACATCCTCACTAAGATAAAGGTTTTCGTACATTTCCTTACTCACAGTTGCTCTGAGAAGTTTCTTAAATCACTTTTAGTCTAGAGCACTATTCGGACGGGACTAGATTTACTGGGGGAAATTAGAGAAATTTCTATTTCACAGAGGTACTTTGTGATTTTAATCCCGTCCGAATCTGCCATGTCTGTCTTTTTCTCACACAACCTCTGTGAAAATTCCAGAGCAAATTACCTAGTGTTTTTCAGCAAACTCGGCGGTCCCCTGAGAAATCTAATCCCGTCCGAATGCGAATGTCTGTTTGCTGGAAAAAAAAAAAAAAATTCCGAAACACATTTTCCCTTGTTTTTTGGTCAGTGTGAACTACCGTACAATCTCTAGCGTGCGAGTATTCGAGTTTCTGCTTTCTGTGGTTCCAGTAGAAAATGGTCTTGTGCAACGCCCACATGTAAAAGACAGACACGCAAACCTGCGTAATAAACACGGAGATGTTAGTCCCGTCCGAATCCATACATGAAATGACAGACATCGGCAGAAAAAAATTCAAACTCAAACGTCCCCCTGTAAAACTAGTCCCGTCCGAATAGTGCTTAGGACTCCCAGCTAGGACTTTTTAAGCTAAGATGGAAGCTCTATGAAGGAAATTCTAAGAAGCTTTGTGAATACGGGTCCAGGAATCCATGCCTCACTGAGCAGCGGTCCAGTTCTTCTTCTCCTTGGCCCAGGTAAGGTAATTCTCGGGTTCAGAAAAAGCTTGATACTTGGAATGCAATAGTAACAAGGCATTTCCGGATCAAGCTTTATAGCGACAATTTTCTCAAGGATGCAGTTATCCCCGTTGCTTGTGCACCTTTTTTTACAACACTAACCTTCCAGACACCCTTTCAGTACATCAACTTCTGTGGCATAACCTCCTTATGGAGGTCTGGTCGTCTTCTGGACAACTGTCCAGTCAGCAGTCTTCCTCACGACTTTACTTAACTAGACAGTGAGATGGACTGTTTTTATACTGTAACAAAAGTGTTTTCAATATTTCACTTTACATGTAATGAATGTACAGTAGAATATGAGAGCTTCCCTTTTTAAATAAAATTATGAAAAACAATTAACACTTAAACTTTTCATATGGAACTCCATTACTGTGACAGTAACTCTTGTGGGCATAATATATTTTTTCACCTTGTAGCTTCAATTTTTTTTACAATACATGCTGTAGCTATCTGTTTTGCAACTTGGTACCAAAACATATCAGATAGAATTAGATCTCAATGCGGAGGTGCTTTATATATGCCATTATGTTATGCCATCATGCTTTACATCAACTTTATCAGCAAAATTTAAAGTAAAATACCCAAACAACCAGTTTAATCATTCTCCTTTCTCACCTTGCTTATAGATGCATTTCCACGCACAAAATTTTAGTTAATTTGTTTTGCATGCTTTTTCTCCCATTTATGTATTCAGTAGAGACTGTTGTGAGAAATGAAATTCAGGTAATTAACAGTTTCTGTCTAGCACTCACAACCATGTCATGATCACTGACATAGCATGACATCACATTGTGGGTTTTTTTTTCCCCCCTTCCATTCTGATAATTGGTGTAATCTTATAAAATGTGTAGATTTTTGGGCATAAAACCTGTCTAAATAGCGTTCTGCATAATGAGCTTCAATGAAACAATGACTTCAAGTAGGCATTATTGTCACTTCAGCCATATACACTTGGTCCACAGTGAAACAAAACAACGTTCCTCCAGGACTAAGATGCTACATGCAACATAAATTTACAACATAAGTTAACAGAAAAACTAAACTAGCTAACTAAGAGACCTAGCTAGCTGGCTAGCGGAGACAAGACAGATTGACCTGAAAACATGAATTTACAACATAAATTAACAAAAACTAACTAGCCAACTCGGAGAGGAAGACGATCTACGGGTTTTTTTTAATACAGACAACAAAGTGCATGTGCAAATGTGCAAACGAGCAACAAAATGCCAGTGCAACAAACATGACATAACACTACAGAGTATTATGTTATGTTGAGGTGATGAGTTGAGGTAGTGGAGAAACAGTAAACGTTCCGTAACGTAGCAGCAAGAATTTAAAAGTTAGTGCAAAAAATAATTGAGTAATGAATATTGTGCAAAAGAGTACTTACAGGTTGGTGTGTACAATAGTCTGGTAGTGTAGATCAGTGTGTTTGTGCATGTGTTGATTAGTCAGTCCAGTCTCAATGTTTTGAGGTAGTTGAGTTAAGCTGAGTGATAATGTTTGTGTGTGTGTGTGTGTGTGTGTGTGTATTATCAGTCTAGTCCCATTTTGTTGAGGAAACGGGTGGCTTGTGGAAAAAAGTGAGTGCATGTGAGTGCTCGAATGCTTCGGTACCTTTTTCTAGAAGGCAGGAGGGTTAAGAGTGTGTGAGAGGGGTGTGACTGATCAGCCACAATGCTGGTGGCTTTGCGGATGCAGCGTGTGGTGTAGATGTCCTAAATAGGGGGAAGAGAGACCCCTATGATCTCCGCTGTCCGATATGATATGGCACAGTTACCAAACCAGACAGTCGTGCAGCTGCTCAGGATGCTCTCAATAGTTCCTCTATAGAAGGTGGTGAGGATCGGTGGTGGAAGCCGGGGCCTTCCTCAGCTTTCTCAGGAGGAAGAGACGCTGTTGGGCTTTCTTGTGCAGGGAGCTGGTAGTGGGACCAGGTGAGGTCCTTTGGTGCTTTCGACGATCTCCACAGAGGAGCCGCTGATGCTCAGCGGAAAGTGGATGCTTCGTGTCCTCCTAAAGTCAACAACCATCTCCTTTGTCGTTTCAGAGACAGGTTGTTGTCTTCACAGCAGTCCGTTAACCTCTGCACGTCCTCTCAAGAAAACAAAGAAAACAACAAGAAAACAAAAGATTGTTGTTATAAAAATGTGTATAAGAGCTACCTTTTTCTCTTCACTGTCTTTTGTCTTAATTTACCTGGATTTGAGGAATCATGAGACATGCCAGCTTGTTAATCAATCAATATACTAGCTGTTAAACCATGTGACCATATTTGTTCACATAGTTGCTTATGTACTATGTAGACTGTCTACAATCAGTCAGTTTTTTCCTTAAAGTAAAAAACATGGTGATACTCACCAGTTAGCATCCAACATTGAAGATGGTACTTATCTCCCACCAACAGTTTTGATATGCCTATCACTGTGCAGCGGTACATATACAGTACATCATACAGGAGGGCGTCATTGCGGACCTGTTCACACAAACCCCCAACCCCCCCTCCAAACTATATGCTACTTTTGATGTCAACTGACTACACTGCAACAACCGTTTGTATGCATATTGCTTTGTGTTGCCACATATGGGGCCGTCATATTAATTTCCGTGGACCTGCACAAGTTACAGACAAATGCAGGATAAGCGAGGCAGCCATCACGCATGTGCATATTTCCTCCCTTAGGGTTTTTGTGAATTTTGTACACTGCCGATGAATCTCAACAACAAAGGAAAAGTGGTTTTTATACAAAAATTGTAACAATCTTTTGATGAACTGCTTCTTCTGAAATGCCATGCTGCTGCAGAAGCCAATAATGAGAGATTGTGTTGAAGGCCATTTCTGGCATCCTTGTTTTTTTGCTGGATATGTGCAGAACTGCAGTCCCTCTTGCAGCTCATATCTGCGGTCAGTGTGCTGCTGCCTTTTGATCCAACCCCCCTCGTCTAATGGCCTGTGAGGGACTAGTAGAGTGTCTGGCCTGCAGCACTGGGCACTCTGGCAGAGACAGAGAAATTTGATATGACCACTACAGAGCAGCTGCTGTGAGCTGTATACCACCACGGTAAACCTATCCATGCCTGCTTTAAGCCACAGTTCTCAGACTTCACACAGACTGAATGCACTACAATTAGAGGCAGACAAAGGAGGGGTAATGGAGTCTTACTCCAAACTTGTAAGCATTTGCCCTGTGTGCAATCTGAAGACACGCTACAGTTCAGATTTCATCACCGAACACCTTCACTTTTCTAAAACTGCTGATTGCTGCTTCATCCGCCAGAAAAATCTGTCATGACTTGTCTATTTCTGGTTCAATGTGCCTCGGAGCCGAATGTTATGTGTTTCATGATTTTGATGCCAGCTCTGCTCTTCGTCCTTTCGTCTTCAGTTACCTCTTCACTGGGACTGGTCAGGATTTCAACCCTGACCCAGAAAAAAAAACATTATAATGATAACTTGTTACAGGCAGACATTTTTATTTTTATCACAGCACATTATGTTTTGCTTTTGCGATAAGTCTGAGATCAAACTCGGCTTATCTGCAAATATATCCTATAGATGCATTTTGCTGCAAAAGGAGGACACACATGTGATGAAACCTGATGAATAATCTTTTGTCAGGGTGAGTAAAAAGTGAAAGAAGCAAAAGAAGTCTCTGTAATGATGATAAATATGTGCATGCTGTCAGTATCCATGAGGGTATAAATACGGCAGGTATCTGATTACCCTTAACAAACCAAAGTCGGTCATCATAGATAAATAGTTAAGGAGGGTAGGAGACGCTGTAAGCGAGGCAGAATGCTAAATTCTGCAGCATTAGGAGTCTTACTGCAGTCAGAGGAAAAAAGAAAGTGAATCCCAACCAAACTTCTGTAAATAAACCAGTAAGCTGGTGACAAAAAAAAAAAAAAAACAGAATTCAATATGTAATTGTTTTTCTCACAAATTATGTGGGGAAACAATAAGTGCACTCTGTAATTCAATACCTTTACATTGAAGTAATTCAATGCAAAAGTCTCAGTCTTGTATTGTTTTTGGAGAAATTTTGACTCACTCCTATTTCCATCATTCCTTCAGCTCATTGAGGTTTGAGGGGATCTCTTCAGGTGCACTTCTCTGGGGTTGCAGTCTGGACTTTGGCCAAGTTGATTTTCTTTTCTTTCTTTAACCAGATGTTGATTTGCTGGTGTGCTTGGGATCATTTGTCCTGCACATGACCCAGTTACACCCAGCTTAAACTACTGGACAGATGGACTTGCTTTTGTCTCTGGAGTATTTTATATAGTGTGTGTGTGTGTGTGTGTGTGTGTGTGTGTATCTGTCCATGTCTGTCTGTCTGTCTGTCTGTCTGTCTCAGTGAATGCAAGTATCCCAGGTCCTGTGGCCACTAAACAGACATTTCCACCACTATGCTTATCAGTTGGTATGGGATGTATGGAGTGATGAGCTGTGCTTGGTCAACATGCATAGTGTCATGTTTGCCAAAAACCCAACATCTCCACCATGGTCTCATCAGTCCAAAGAAATACTGTTCCAGAACGTCAGTTATTGGTTCAGATCCAGTTATAAAAACCTAAATAGTGCTGCCACCTTTCCATTGAAGCAATATTTCGTTCTTTTTCTGATACTTCAACCATCAACATAAACATTTATTCTGCTTGGTTTGACCTCGCACTGAATTTGCAGAAACGCCCAGTTCTGGAAATATGGGCAACTGCATTAAAGCCTCGCCATATGTAACCGGTGCTTCTCACTGTAGAGTAATGAATTTCAGATTGTTTCGAGGTGGCATTATAACCCTTCCCAGATTGATGAGCAGCAGCATTTGCTTCTCTGTAGTTATGGCTAATGTTCTTTCTTCTTGGCTTGATGTACACCGGAGTGCTCCAGAACACACAATTGCCAAATGTTCTGCTTTTATAGAGGACACTACAGTTATTGATGATGAGCTAATCTTGTGTATTCCATCAGTAACGCATGATTGCTCAAACTACTTTAGCCAGGTGGCCACCTTGTATCTCATGTGTACGGGCATGCTTGTGACTGGAAAACATTTTCATCTTCTCATTTAAACATCTTTTATTTGTGAAGTGAAACGAAAGTAATTGTCTTTTTATACAGTAATTATAGGTATGGTATTAGCTTTAGTGTACATTCTGTTCTATGGCATTGTATTTTGAACATGTGCATTTCACCATTTTTTTTTTTATCTCATACACTGTGCACTGTGGATGTTTTGTAAGGATAATTGCCTAATTCAAGGTAATGTTCCTGTTCATTAATAAGTTATAGGGGCCTATATATATATATATATATATAATTTGAGGTTAAACCAGGATGACATGGTGGTGAACCAGGCTTATAGACTTTCTCCTAGTTCTTGGGTTTCCTAACAACCTTCTAAAACATGCATGTGTAGTAGTTGGATTGGCTACACAAAATATTCTGTGGTCTGAAGTAGAGTTTACATATATGCACAGTGGTGACCGACTAGCATTCCATCCTGTACGTGGAATAGGCTCCAGACCCAACACAATCCCGACCAGGAAAAAGTGGTTATTAGAAATGGAGGAATTAAAAATAAATAAATAAATGTATTAAATAATAAGTACATTATTAAACTGAGGATACGAAAACTCCTGCATATACTGAAACCTTGAGTACAAGTACATAAGCACTTTACATGAAATGGCCTTTTAAAATGACTAAACACAAACTGCTCAAGCTTGATTTAACCTTATAGGAAGACAAGATCACAAACATGACATGCGCAAAACTGGAGGTTTCCTGTTTAGACCTCAACACTGTTTCTTGGTAGATATTTGCACACCGTACGCATGATGACATATGTATTGTCACATATACTTGGTAGTGTACTATAGTCTACTCTCTATCGTTACAGTAACTGTAGAAGTTATGTATAATATACACACAGGCACACTTAAGGATGGATGGTACTGTCTATGTGCCACCCGGCACTTGGGGCAACATACATGCATCCGACGTTTCTGTGGCAGTAATTGCATCTAAACCTCTTAGGGTCCAACAGTAGTGACTCTGCGGTGTCGGGGCTTGAACCAGGGACCTCCTAAATATATTACATTACATTACATTACCACATTGTTCAGTAGTAGTAATGGGTCTGATTGATACAGTACAGTATGTCTTGAACACTTGTGCCGTACATAAAATCCCATCTCTATAGACAGTTCTGTTAATAATTTCTGTTAATCTAAGTGACTGTCACTCAAGGTTAGAGGATTGAAAAACTCCTGATTGAGATGCAGCTGAGTATAGTGAACATTTAAAGGGCAATGAATGTATTAAAACAAGAATACTTATTTCTTTTTAACCGAAAAGCAGAATAGAGTAGAAGCAGTAAAAATACATGAATGTGCTACAAGTTAAGCGAAAGAATAAAAAAGACGATGCTCTCTCTGCCCGTGTTTGTATCAACAGGCAGTGGCACATATACAGGTGAAAGGCACTGCTTTAACTCTTCAAACAGCCTTAAAGGTTTAAAGATTTGTAATCTTCATCCTAATCTGTTGAAATGAACTGGTCAAATTTGATACATGTGACACTGAGGTGTATGAGTGAACGAGGGAGGGAGGGACACAGGGAGACTTGGCTCCTTGCTCTAGAGTGGGGGAGTGAGCTGGGATTAGTGAGCTGAGATAGCTTCGTCTGGGTGAGGACACAGTGCCCGCTCTGGGCTTGAAGGGATATAAACACAGCATGTCTGCGTGTGTAATTATAGGCCTGGCTCTGAGCGCTGCAGTGCTGTGCAGCAGAGCTTCCAGGCATCACTCAACTGCGTGTGGTTCCAGCCAGGTGGCTGCTATAATAAGCCCTCATTTTCACCTTGACAGTGATGTAGTTGGTGTGTCTAGTGTGGTTTGTTCGACAGAGGCTGATATTTGGTTGTGTGCGTTTGAGTGTGTGAGTTTTTATTTTATTTTATGTATAGGGGTGTGTGTGAATTTTCATCTGGTGTGTGAGATTTTTCA
Organism: Clarias fuscus; assembly: GCA_030347435.1. Lineage (NCBI taxonomy): Eukaryota > Metazoa > Chordata > Actinopteri > Siluriformes > Clariidae > Clarias > Clarias fuscus. The sequence continues at coordinate 16,174,800 of CM059209.1, read as the reverse complement.
TCTGATGGATAGGTGTTTGTGGGTGTGTTCAAGTGGTAAATGCTTAGGTGTCATCATTTACCCAAGCATAATGTCAGCGTCGTCAGGTTACACATTTATCAAATCTCTCAATAGAACTGAAGCAAGTGTGACAATGTCGGATGTACACGATGTAAAATATTAAGCCATATCAAGCTAAATGATATGGCATGTTATAGTAACACTATACACAGAACACACACAAACACAATAATTATGCGGTAACATCTTGTTTACAATATTGAGCTAATGCCATATCATGTACGGTTAAAATGAAACTGTAATAGCATTGACCATGAGAAAGTAATAACCCATGTATTTTCAGCTCTCTCCTCGTGAGTCAGGGTTTTGGCTTAAGCAATTACTCATCACATAGTCGCAAGAGAGCTGCGTGGAACAGCTGATAAATGAGGGAATTTCCAGGAAAGTTTTTTGTCATGCAAGGTGTGGCATTTTGAATTGTAAGCTGAATTTAATGATTTTTAAATGTGAAAATGTCAGTTAGGCATTTTGAACCTTTCAATAGTTCATGAGTTTTTTTTATTTTTATTATTATCATTCAGGAAGTGTTGCTTTTATGTATATAAGTGGAGACATTTCTGTCATGATTTTTTCTGTAGAAATTGTTTGTATATTCTACACTTCACAGAGAGCCAATATCCAATCCGCTCTGTTTCTGCAAGGCTCGGGGAATGAATGTCTTTTTAATGTTCTGAGTGTGGGCTGTAATTTTCATCTTTATTAAGGATTATGTACTTTTACACCGAGCTATAACATTATGACCACTGACATGTCAACTACACTACCGCTCAAAAGTTTGGGATCACTTTCTTTCTCCATGCTCGTTCCTGATTTTTCTTTCTTTATATCTTGTAAAGCAATGCTGAAGGCGTCCAAAACATGCAATAATCTCTCAACAGTTGATGTTGAGATGTGTCTGCTGCTCATGACCTGCAACACCTTAATAACGGCTCTAATCCGAGGTGCTGTTAATTTTTTTGAGTTTTGAGGCTGGTAACTCTAAATGGGCTTCTCCTCTGCAGCAGAGCTAAGTTCTGGTCTTGCTTTCTTGGGAAAGTCTTCATGAGAGCGAGTTTCATCATGGTGCTTGATATGTTTTGCAAATGCACTTGACAATACTGTTCTTGCAAGAACTATTCCAGAATCCAGACCTCCGTGTCTTAAAATACCTGACTGTTGTTGTTGTTACATAATTACCTAATTCCATACATGTTATTTTATAGTTTTGAAATTCCCAGTGTTGAAGAATGTAGAAAATAAATCACTAAACAAACAAAAAGAGAAATTAGCAAGAGACCCCAAACTTTTGAGCAGTAGTGTATATACCTGGCAAACTGGTGACGGGGTCATGGGCACCCAAGGCTCACCCATGCCCGCTGGGAACAAATGCCTCCCTGTCTGATCCAACCCCACAGAAAAGCCAATGGTCAAAATGGTCAAATCATCAAATAGACAATGCTGGTCATGATATAACGTCACCTAAACACCCACTGCAGACCGTACATTGAGCCCGAGATTGTCAACCCAGATCCAAATCCAGTTGAGTATTCATGGGATACACCAGACAAGCAAGTCCAATTCACAGAGGCCTCACCAACCCACAGCACAGTACTTGCCCTGCCATGTCCAGAGGGGCCAACGCCTCCCTTAGTATGTGAAATAACACTGGTCTTATTTATTTTAAGATTTTTATTATTTTTTTAAAGGCTTGTCATACTTTACAGTATGATGGAACAAAGTTCTATAACTGACTGTGATATATTCTTCATATCAGGTTATATTTTCAAGATTGAACTATCTTTTGTCAAGATAGATTGATAAATATATAGATAGACATTGTGTACATCAGTCACTGTGATCTACGCGATATATGTGATATAACACTTTTTGAAGAAAAGTTCAGATATTTAACATTTTTTGTCAGTTTATTATGTTTCTTATATATTGTACCACACTGTCTCAATTGTATTTATTTATTTATTTATTTATTTTTAGATTGGTGTAATCCGGTAATACTGCCTGCTGGTGCTGAAAAATTAATCCCATAAAAATGGAAATTCTAATTATGGACCTGTGCTATTATTTATCACTGTTCTGGAATAGTTCTTGCAAGAACAGTATCGTCGAGTGCATTTGCAAAACCTGCCAAGCACAATGAAACTCTCATAAAGACCTTCTCGGGAAAGCAAGACAAAACCTACCTCTGCTGCAGAGGAAAAGATCACTTAGAGTTACCAGCCTCAAAAGTCTCGAATTTACTGCACCGCCGATCAGTTGTACAATGTAGAAAGAAATAAAAATAAAGAAATACCATGGAACTAGGTGGTGTCCGCAGACATTTTGTCTGGTTGCATATAAAGAAATTGCATTATTAAAATAAATTGAGCAGATATAATAAAATAGCGTATCTATTCACATAAAATGGATAATCTCACATTCTTCTTCTGATTTAAGAGATATTCATGTTTAAGGTGAAAGGCCTGAGCACTGCATGGCCCTGCCTCATGAGACATACCATCTTCACTGTCAGGTTCTTAAGACTTTTTAAAAAAATATATCTTTATATTTAGTTGTGCCCCATGTGCGGTTTTCTCTGCCATGAAGGCATGAACTAAAAGTGCAGAGCGAGTAGTGCCATGTGTTCAATAACTGCAAACCAAGAGTTGCTGCAACCACATCAGGCGGCTACATGTACATGTTTTAGTTTTACACAACCACAGGGTTTAAGAGTAGGAGTCATCCTAGGAGTAGTCTGGCTGCTGGAGTGTTTTGGACACGCTCTTCTGTAACACGAGACGTTTTCATTATAAAACTTCAGTTTTATTGAATTGACCATGTGGTGATTTTTGTTTCCTGCCAGAACTCATGGGAATAGTTACATTTCTTAGTTTTATTCCATTGTGATTTTAGCGCAGGCTTCAGGTTTGAGTTTCTAATGATTATCGTTATACTTTCCACATGAAGGTTCTGGACCATTTTGCTGCATTGACATCAATATTTAGTGTGGCATTAAACCTCGCTTATAAAGGGTTACTGCAGAGTTTCATGAATATTTCATGCATGAGGTACAAGATAACATCAGTTTAACTGCCATGCCTTTATTGTCAGGCAGCACTTCACTCCGAGGAAAGAGCAGACGAATAAATGTATGCAGAGTCTGGTTGTAGAAGCCCATTCTGCTGTTTGAATACTATTTTAATCATACAATTCAATATTTGATTATTTAAATGGAAAATCGTCCTCATTCTTTATATTTAGAGTTTCACAATCTGCTTTGTCTTTAACACACGTCCTAAACTTTTTGGTTAAATGACCACTGGGGCTTGATTAACACACCTATTAACTGCTCTTGTAGTGGATAGTCTCAGGACACCCTCTCTCTGTAGGCCATAGAGAGACGTATTGAACAGCCTTGCAACACTTTTGGTACATATTCTCATCTATAGCTGTGTACTGTAATGATTTACGGTTTCATCCATGCAATGAGGAAGAGTGTTTGCTCGTCATTGTTGCTTCTGGTTTGTTCATTCAGAATTAACATTTTTGTCCACATTTCTGTAAAGCTGGTTTGCATGAATAAATAAATTATACATGCCCTAATTTTTTAATTAATTAAATTCATTATATTAACACTACAAAAATGCAACGAAACAAAAGTGTGTATAAATAATATAAATGAATGAAACTGGTTGGGCCTCACCATACCTCATCATTGGACATTATTATATACCTGCCGCTTTCTCCATAACCACTAGAAAGTAAGCATTTCGGCTAAAGTGCCAAAGTCACTATCATTTAAAAGGCGGGTCCAGGTGTAAAAGTTGTATAATTATATTGTTAATTTTCCTTTTTAGATGGTTTTGTTTAATTGCCTTATAAAACTCTGAGGGTGTTTTATGCTCAAGGGTGTCGGTCAATCTCGGAACAGTTTGGCAGGTTGCTTCGACACCTTTTATTTTGTGTTCAAAAAACGTAAGCATGCTCATGTCCTCAAAAGCAATTCAATATCTTGTCAGGATGAAATTATTTAGTCTCTTAAACATTTGTTGTGTCTCAAACGTACACGTGAGCGTTGATCCGTTTCCCTGGGAATTTTCAGATTTGGACAATGTTTATCTATTTACTGTTTGAAGAGAATTGAGACCAAAAGGTTTGAATAATGTATGGGCTTGTTGCTAATGAAGGTGTGAATTCATCCATGGAGCTGATAACTTTCACACACTGCTGCTCTCCCACCCTACAAACAGTCCCAGACACTTCACCCCACTAGTTTTATTTTCACTTTCTTTCTTCTTCCCCCTTACTTTTAAAGCGCAGTAACTTCCTCTAAGGCCCTTTTTTCTTTTTCTTTTTTTTTTTTACTGAGCTTAAGACACTTAAAATGCGCTTTTATCCAGTGATCGCACTTCAAAGGTGCTAAGACCACCCCCTCAACATGCCTCAGTGCATGCTTTCAAGCAGCATGCCAGCAATCAGGAGTCACAAGATTTTTTTTTTCTTTTTTTCAGCACAACAGTGGTATCTAGTGTGGCATGTAATGTGTCAGAAATCCCCTGCATACTATTTCACAATGATGATGGGTGAACTGAATGTTGAGGTGCTTTTGCTAGCCATTAATATTTGTCACTCACCCAATGATGCGCTTTCCTTGCTTCCTCCACTGACGTTTTTTTTTTTTTTTTTTTTTTTCCCCCCGATTTTCTCCCTAATTTAGTCGTGTCCAATTCCTCCCCGTCACTAGGGGGCTCCCACATTAAGGCTACTACTACCACTCAGCCGGGAGGGCCGAAGACTATCACGTGTTTCCTCCGAACCACGTGACGCCAGCCGACCGCATCTTTTCGAACTGCTCGCTCGCGCACCGTTGGGGGCGGCGTAACACACTCGGAGGACTATCCGCTCCCTCCGTTGCGCGAGCTCACAGACGCCCCTGACTGGCTGTAGAGCCGTGATTAATGTGGGAGCACCAAGTACCTCTCATCCCTCCCCTCTGAGAGAGCTCGGCCAATCAGCTCTCTCTAGACCTCCGGCTGCGAGAGGTTACAGCACCACCCGGGATTCGAACTAGCGATCTCCGGATGATAGGGCGAGCGCTTTAACCACTGCGCCACTCGGAGGCCCGACGGTGTTGTTTTTTTACTCATATGTTACTTAAATGTACTAAACGCTTAAATTCGCCTTCATGCTCTATCATTTGCTCAGGCAGTGAAGCTCTAACCAATCATAGATGAAGTTATATTCTTGTAATCAGTCATAACACAATCGGCAGGATTTGTCAGAAAAATATTATACTTACATCTGGTAATTTTAGAACAATAACAGTATTGTTACTTGTACTGCAAAGCACTTAAATATTTGTAATGTGATTTTTCAGCTAAACCTTTAGTTTTTGTGTTTCACTATGGCTTTGCCATAAGCATGGTGAGTATGTCCAGTTTATATGTTTAGCTGCTAATTTTCTTTTAATCTCCCTGTGAAATTATGCATATCTCGCATCGAACTTGCATTTTACACAAATCTCCTTCATCCTGTCACTACATTTCATTCTAGCAGAACAAGAGGCTGTTCAGTGCAGTGCGTGTTAAATTTCAATTCAATTAACTTTTAACAGTTGTCATTGGCACAAAGCAACTTTACACAAAGTTATTGAAACTGATATGAAATGTGAAAAATGTATATAAATCAAAATGATTAGATTGTCCCTGATGAGTAAGCCAAGGACGACGGTACAAGGAAAAACTCCCTGAGATGGCAATAGGAAGAAACCTTGAGAGGAACCTTGAGAGACTCCACAGGGAACCCATCCTCATTTGTGTGATAACCGGGATAGCAGGGATTGTTTTGCAGTCATACTGTGTGTTGGGCAGCTGGAAGTAAAGTGGAACCGTCCCTAATCGCCACACGCATCCCATGCAGACAACATGGGGCATCCATGTGGCGAGATCTCCAACCAGAAGCAGGGCATCAGGATGAGACAGACCGGTCCAGAGGGCAGAGGGGGTCTGCTTCGGTGGCAGCTCAGGAGTGGCATGTGTAGTTCGAGAGAGAGAGAGACAAGGAGAGAGAGAGAGAGAGAGAGCGAAGAGGAGAAAGCAAAAGAGAAGGAAAGATAACAGTTGGGTATGGTCACAGTCACTTGACGTATAAGGTGAATATATATTTAGTGCAGATAAAGCAGGGACTCCGGCAGGACTGACTATGACGGCATAACTAAATGGGCTTGGTGTGCTTGGGGAGTCCCTCTCTGCTTTCCACAGAATGCACATGGCCTTATTAATTACAGAAAGTGTCCATATTAGAAATAACAGAGAGAGGACATACCTCTGAGGAAATGGTTGAAATTAAATGGTGTTAAGGAAGCAGAATGATGGAGAACTGTAGTAGTTTTTTAAGTTATTCAGGTAACTAAAAGTACTGCATGCAGAGCAGAGAGTCGGCTCTTTACAACCCTCCTCAAACCTCTCAGGGCATTTTTACATTATGGCCCGGGATCATTTCTAAGAACACTTGACTCGAAAGTCTGTTTCATTTTAATCTCAGTACAGCATATTTGCGCACATATCAAATCGGATATGGAAGCCAATGTGACCTCACTGTCGCCAGTCTCCTCCGAAATCCCCTTGACCACATCCTTTTACCTACACAGTCATAGCTGAAGTCTGCCTACTTTATCAGCTATGTAGGTCAATGGTTGATTTAATCGCACCTAATGTAAAAACTCCCTTCTTATCCCAGTGTAGAAATGAAATGGAGAGGTATGGTCATTTTCAAGGTTGTCCAATAAGGAGGCCTTTTATCTCCTTAGCGTCTCTCAAAGGAATGATTTCAAAGGCAACAAGTACGTTTGAGTTGTGTTTTTGCAAAGACTTTTAGTGCATTGGGCAGAGAATAAAATGAAAAATGTAAGAACAAAACTACATGACATAAGGGCAAGAAGATGCCACATATACAATGTTCATATTCTGTTGGTTTTATCAATTATAAAAATAATAAAGCTGTAAATTGATGTGGTTAAAATATAATGTGTATGCATGCTACTGGCATCGGTGGTGGGCGCGGCTTGTGTGAACGACTTGCATAACGATTAGGAACAGCCTTGCAGAATGCTCCCCATGCTGTGTGAATCCTTCTAGCTACATAAATAATGGAGTGCTGGCCTCTCACATTCTCTTTTCACTTCTGTTATTGCAGCACTCTTACACTCGTCTCATCTGTTTCGCACTGTGTGCTCGATCGGGTGTGTCTGTGGTTATAAATATGATTGTATAATGTGTAAACCGGGAAATCCATGTCGCAGCCCGGATTCTCTCCCAATAAGGTGTTTATTCATGTCATTCTCCCTGGAGAGAGCCATTTGATGATGTGTTTATTAACGCTTTCTGCATTGCCTATAGAATCCTGATAAAGGTTGGGTACTCTCCCGCATCCTTTGTTATATTTAATTCATAAACATGCCCTTTGTGAATCTTTTGAGTAGGCCTAGGCCGTCACTTCTGCCTTGGAGCACTCTTGCTTTTGTCGTATTATGTTACTGTTCCTTTGTGTGCAAAATTGTTTGGATTACAATTTGAAATAAAATGCCTGGTTTACCTAAATTAATCCTGCTTGGAAATTGTAGATCCTGAAGTTACACACTGCCGGTTACAACAAGAAATTGTCAGTAAAAATAAACGATTAAATAATAATAACTGGTGGCTCAGTGGTAGGTGTTTTACTTGGGTTCGATTCCCAGCCAGTGCCCAAACCCCAGCCACCGGATGCAGTGCCGTTGCCAAGCCTGGGTGAAATGGGAGGGTTGCGTCAGGACGGGCAAACGGCGTATAACGTTTAAAAGCTTGTACAGTATGTGGATAAAAAGCTTGACCGGATGGTCCACTATGGCAACCCATTGCCAGGAGTAGCCGGAAGACCAACAACAATTATTGTGTGTGTAGTAGAATGATTATCATCCGACTAAGTGCAAACCAAATAGAATGGCATGTTGCTTCAAAATGCTGTGGTCGCTATTCTGGTTAAGTTTACCCTTAATTTTGAGTTTTGAAGTCCCCAACAGTGTCATCAGCAAGGCACCACCACATCATCACACCTCCATCTCGATGCTTCACAGTAGGAACCGGCTGTTCATGCTGTCTGTGTTTAACAAAGACATAAAGGTTAAGACCAAAAATCTCATATTTGGACTCGTTAGACCAAAGGACCGTTTTCCAAGTAAGCCTCTCCAAGTAAGCTTGTTTTTCTGAAGTAATGATTTCTTTGCCACAATTTGACCATGAAGGCCTGACTTATGCAGTCTCTGCGAAAGAGTGGAGGTTGAAATGTGTCTGCTGTTCGAACTCTGAGAAGCATTTATGTGTGTTCTAATCTAATTGACCTTAAAGTAATGATGAACTGTGTTTTTTATTTTTAGTTAACCGACTGTCCTGCCATAATATGGATTTGTGCAGTAGTTGTAGTAGTACTAATGTTGGTATTGACTCTGTAACCACTCTTACTCTGCACAAGACAACTGACAGTCTAAAGCACATTAAGAAGACAAGAAATGTCACAAATGAACTCCTGACAAGGCAGACCTGTGAATTGAAAACCCTTCCTGGAGACTACCTCGTGAATCTGATGAGAGGATGCCACGGGTGTGCCAAGCCGTCATCTTGGCTGTTTTTTTTTTTTGTGTGTTTGCTACATAATTCCATACATGTTCTTTCATAATTTGAATGTCTTCAGTATTAATGTACAATGTTGAAAGTAAATAAAAATATTAAGAAAAAGCACTGAAGGAGTTGTGTCCAAACTTTTGACTGGTAGCGTATATATAATTGTGTGTGTGTGTATTTGGCAAGAACCTTCTATCATCAGGCGCAGCATGTGAATGACTTTTCACACACAGGATTTGACTGCAAAACACACACAAATTTTTTCTTCTTTCATTCATTTTGGGTAATGACTTTCCTCATCAGGAAAAGGTTTTCATTTCATTTAAATAAAAAAAAATTAATTAATTTTAAAATAAATGTCATTTTTTAGAGGATTAAAAAATTAGTCTAAAATGTCATCATGAATTACCATCACATAATTAAGATGATCCGTCCAAAAAAAAGCCAACTGCATAAATTCTTTCTGGTTATCAGTAAAACAAAACTACCAGCTGCTGTGAATGAATGAACTGTGGAAAATGTTAAAGCCAAAAAAGGACATTTACTGTCTGACTGCTATTGTGGTTTGCCCGGCAGTCATGTGGTATGATGAGTTGTGCTATAGAATTACTGGTGCAATAGGAGGCTGATAATGGATATTTTTTTTCTCAACACTATTTTTAATTAAATGGGTTTAACACATTTTTTCTTGTGGGTATTTGCTGCCAGTGACGTATGCAATGTGTGCTATGTATGTTATGCATGTATGTCAGATATTATTCACATTCCCGTGATTCTGAGAATGATTCTGGCTTAGAGTGTTTAATTGCGTTAATGTAATGTATATATACATTATTATAGATTTTTCCCCCCAAAACTAAATAAAAATATTTATCCTATTTTTGCAATCAAGCTCATGTGATTTGAGCATGTTTTAAAATGCAAACACAATGGAAATACGTCCAGAAACATTAAGCAAATCCATGGTTTTCTTTTTTCAACCTTATATGCATTGCGCTTTTTAAATGCATGAATTAATGCATGTGTTTCATTAATAATTTTCTTTTTTTCTACCAAGGTATTGACTTCTGCATCCATTTGAACAGTAATCACATTTTTAATGCTTTTTTCAAAATGCCTGTGTTTGAAGTAAAAGCTTACACAATATTTGCTTAAACAGGTGAAATATTGCACACAAAGTAAATAGTTTACAGAAAAAATGATAAAGGTGCACCTGCTTTTTAGGAAGATATATATATATATATATACACACGTGGACAAAATTGTTGGTACCCTTCGGTCAATGAAAGAAAAACTCACAATGGTCACATAAATAACTTTAATCTGACAAAAGGCCTGGACAAAAATGATGGTACCCCTAGAAAATACTGAAAATAACGTGACCAAAGGGACATGTTAATTCAAGGTGTGTCCACTAATTAGCATCACAGGTGTCTACAATCTTGTAATCAGTCAGTGGGCCTATATATAGGGCTCCAGGTAGTCACTGTGTTGTTTGGTGACATGGTATGTACCACACTCAACATGGACCAGAGGAAGCGAAGGAAAGAGTTGTCTTAGGAGATTCGAAAGAAAATTATAGACAAGCATGTTAAAGGTAAAGGCTATAAGACCATTTCCAAGCAGCTAGATGTTCCTGTGGCTACAGTTGCACATATTATTCAGAAATTTAAGATCCATGGGACTGTAGCCAACCTCCCTGGACGTGGCCGTAGGAGGAAAATTGATGACAAATCAAAGAGACGGATAATCCGAATGGTAACAAAAGAGCCCAGAAAGACTTCTAAAGAGATCCAAGGTGAACTTCATGCTCAAGGAACATCAGTGTCGGATCGCACCATCCGTCGTTGTTTGAGCCAAAGTGGACTACATGGGAGACGACCAAGGAGGACACCATTGTTGAAAACAAATTTAAAAAAAGCCATACTGGAATATGCCAAACTACATGTTGACAAGCCACAAAGCTTCTGGGAGAATGTCCTATGGACAGATGAGACAAAAATGGAACTTTTTGCCATGGCAAATCAGCTCTATGTTCACAGATGGAAAAATGAAGCATATGAAGAAAAGAACACTGTCCCTACTGTGAAACATGGAGGAGGCTCTGTTATGTTCTGGGGCTGCTTTGCTGCATCTGGCACAGGGTGTCTTGAATCTGTGCAGGGTACAATGAAATCTCAAGACTATCAAGGGATTCTAGAGAGAAATGTGCTGGCCAGTGTCAGAAAGCTGGGTCTCAGTCGCAGGTCATGGGTCTTGCAACAGGACAATGACCCAAAACACACAGCTAAAAACACCCAAGAATGGCTAAGAGGAAAACATTGGACTATTCTAAAGTGGCCTTCTATGAGCCCTGACCTCAATCCTATTGAGCATCTTTGGAAGGAGCTGAAACATGCTGTCTGGAAAAGGCACCCTTCAAACCGGAAACAACTGGAGCAGCTTGCTCATGAGGAGTGGGCCAAAATACCTGCAGAGAGGTGCAGAAGTCTCATTGACAGTTACAGGAATCGTTTGATTGCAGTGATTGCCTCAAAAGGTTGTGCAACAAACTGTATTAAGTTCCAGGTACCATCATTTTTGTCCAGGCCTGTTCCATGAGTTCATTTTTTAAAATAATTCCGTTGAAGCATGGTTGAAAAGCAATGTCTGACTTTCATTGGTTAACATTCATAGAATTCTTATTTATTATTACTTTTGTCAGATTAAAGTTATTTATGTGACCATTGTGAGTTTTTCTTTCATTGACCGAAGGGTACCAACAATTTTGTCCACGTGTGTGTGTGTGTGTGTGTGTGTATATGTATGTATGTATATATATGTATGTATATATATATATATATACACACACATATATATATCACAAGCACAACAGAGCTGCCCCGTGTACTGCTGGTGTATATATTGTGCTTGTGATGCATAACTGTTTGTTTTACTCAAAAGAATAAAATTTGTTGAAATTGTCTTTGCAGGATTTTGAGTGGTGTTGATGAGAACTAAAAAAAAAAACAGATAACCTAATCAATAATAACAGTAGATTTTGAGACATTGCAGGTATATAGGAACTAAAGATGTAACAAAAATGGTATATGTACACATTGGAAGCAAACTAGCTGTATTTTTATTTTAAATATTTGGTTAAATAGCATTGCAATGAGGATAAAGTTGGTAGAGTATACAGATTATATACACATGCACATGCATGCATTCTGTGCAGCCATACTAGAGGAATAGAAGAAAAGCACTGTTAAATAATTAGATCATGACCTTGTTGAGTATGATATAGCACAGTTGCCAGGCTTTGACACGACATGATGCGATATATGATATGAATCATGTCATATGTGATGTCTCACTACAGGTTTGGGGAATTGTGCATGTGACCTAATATAAACATATTATTTTACAATAGACCAATATAATTTTTATTAACACTTTTTATTAAAGCTATTCTGTTGTGTGAAAAATCATAATAATCATTAAATTCAAAACACTCGGAGGAAGCATGCAGTGGCTGACTGATTGTTTCCCACAAAAGCACAATGTAGCCTATACCTCCATGGTTAAAAGCAATATTTGTCATGGGAAAGATGATTGATAATCGGTGGGAAAAGAAAAAAAAACTATATCCTGATATTGTACAAGTGTTATTAGATCCAGTTTCTCTCTCTGTGTGTTAAAAAGCACTGATTCTATTAGTGTACGTGTGCGAGTGTCATTAGCGAGATTCCTTGTTAAAGAAGCAGTGTTTCTGTTAGTGTGCATGTGTGAGAAAGTCATCCCACACAGTGGCCTTCCCCTTCTCTCGAATAAGAGAGGAGGCAGGGCCACTGTGTAAGACGAGAGAGAGGGAGTCATTTCTCCTCTAGTCTTACTTTAGCTTCAAACACATGCACATATACAGCACACACACTCTCAAACACTAACGGAAATAGACTTTTTTCAAAGGTAAAGTGTCTTTTTACTTTATATTTTGTATTAATTATTTATATATTTGGGGGGGGGGTGTGGAATGAGTTTTTATTATTTCTTATGGGGAAATTCGCTTTGAGATATACGAGTGTTTTGAGATAAAAGCATGCTTCCCGAAAGAATTCTGCTCGCTATCCAAGGTTCCACTGTAGTTGCCTGTACATGTACCTTACTGTACAGCATTAAGAGAGCAAACTTACATGGGTGACTTGAGTATGAAGTCATTTAGTGTTTGTAGTGTAAGAAATGTAATAACATTACTTTTAGAGTTTATTTATCCATTAACTCCATCAAGGGAACCTAAGCCTTGGCATAGTCTTAATGTTCCATTGAGACTGTACACAGGATGACCAGTATGGTGGGTTCTATGTATGGATGATTCTATCATCAATGTATGGATGAATCAGGGCACAAGGCAGGGGACACCCTGACTGAGTAGATACAGTTGGATTGTAGCAATAGCTAAAGAAGTAGTGGACTGTAAGTACATCTCAAGTGTCATTTATTATTTGTGCTCATTGTCATGGTTACATAGCCATCCATCAATATTTGTTGCCAAGCCACATGTAAAGCTTTGGTTTTCTGTGGAAAAGCATGATCCATTATTTAGCACGACTGATCACTGACGGTGTGTGTGTGTGTGGTTCAGATAGGTTTGTTTGAGGTTTGTCCACTCCTTTATATTTCCTTGGAGAAGCTGACCTCAGACAAGCGTTATTCTCTCCTCAACTCAAGGTCCTTGAGGTTTAAGTTCACACTTCAGGTTTTTTTTTTTTTTTTCCTTCTCAGCCTGCGAAATGTTGAGTCTGGGGTTGTGGGATTGTTAACAATTTACACCAAGACATTACTCACCCCCAACACCAGCAAATGCAAACTCACTTTGGTTTGTACAGGATTCCAGCATAGAAAATGCAAATTTAGGTGGTTTTAAGTTGAATTACTTGAAGCTTACACCGATTAACACAAAAACCCTACTATATACTGTTTAAATACTAAAACCTGGATGTCTGAACATCTGTAATATAAATATTATTTTGAATGAAAGTGGTTTGGTAATATTAACAGTTGATGTGAGATGCTGACTACTTTTAAGGTGCATTAACTTTTTTGGATTTTTTTCCATCATACATTTTACTTAAAGAGTAGCATTTAATTTAATTTGATAAAAACTTCCTGACCTGATCCATTTTGTTTTTCAGAGCCTGGCTGTATTATAAAGGAATGGCGTTAAGCCAATAGGAAATTAACTGAGGTGAGAATTGTGCTCTTGTCTCCTGTTCTTTATCATTTCCTGTTCTTGTCACCTCTGTTTCATTGCTCTGTTTTGATATTTGCGCATGTGTCATACACAGTGCTCGAATAGCTATTTTAAACAGTAATTCTCAAAGAGAGAGAGGGAAAGAGAAAAAACAACAAGAATAGCGGTCAAGGCTAACCACTGATTTGTCGGCCATAATGTAGAATAGTTGCACTGTAACATGTCAGACCCCACTGCTTTACAGACACTGACTCCGCTGAGTTTGGAATGCCCTGGTGGCATCAAGAAAAACAGCAGCAGTTGATGACAACCCTTGAAAAAGCTGTGGTGAAAAACCTTTAAAAAAAAAATAATAAAAAAACCCAGCAAACAATGACCTCAAAAGTAACCCCTACAGGGCAGGAGTAGAGGCATCACAATCCACCTTAATGCAAAACTATAGGGGCCCTTTAACAAGATGCAGACCATCTATTAGCAATAAGAATCAGAAGTCCAAACTTGGAATTAACAGGAAATAAAACTGTGCTTAACCTCTACCAAAATGATGGAAAGGTGTGGGAATTAAATAAGCTGGTCATGAAACATGGCTTAGGCTTGCATGGCTGCCTCTGGAACAGGTTTACTAATCTTTATTGGCGATGTAACGTGACGGTAGCAGCGGAATGAATTCTAAATGTTCTAAAGACATTCTGTCTGTCAATTTATAGAGAAATGCATCAAAACTAATTGTGAGCAATGTTATCATGCAACTAGACAATGACTGACTGGAAACACACTGCCAACACAACAAAGCACTTTCTCACGGGGGAAAAAAGTGGAAGGGTTTAGACTGGCCAAGTGACTCACCAGATAATATAACTCGACTGAACATGCATTTCACCTAAAAAAAGAAAAAAACACCAAAGGTGCTGCAGTACAAGGCTATGAGAGCATTCCAAAATATATCAGTGTGTTAGTAACTTTTGGTTCATTTACTGCAAGCAGGGGAGATAAGCAATCAAACACAGTATTTACTTTCATTTACAGGGTATCCGTTCCAATACAGTTGGTGGTTTGTCACCATGGTGTGAAGTTAGAAGTTCGAGAAGCAGCTAGAAGTTAAAAAATTTAAAGGTTAAATATCTGGAAATTCAAGCTGAAATTCTCATCTATTGATCTTTTATCGTGTTCATTTTTTTAATCGGTCATTGGTGTATAGCAAAACAACAGTGGGGTTGTCAGTCTAATGCTTAAGGGTACTGCATTAAATTAAGTTGCCGCACAGCTTGATGTCTACAAAACATTGTGATTTGAATTCGTGCCACATACTGTTTATTTTGAGAGTGTGCATGTGAAATAAAAAGGGAAAGTTATTGTTGACTAAAAATAATATTAATGAAAAATACATCCTGTGGGGGTTTTAGTAGAATTACCAACAGATGATGTAAGACAATGATGCATTTAAAGGTGGGATTGCGCGTTGACCTTGCAGCCCTTAAAGCCTGTCATAAATATGATATGTAAAATTATTGTTAAAGCCAGAAGTAGAATATGATTCATTTACCCAGATGAAATAAAAATACCCGAACTATGTTATACAAGTCATGTATCCATTTCTCCCCCAGCACTGTTATTCCTCTCTTTTTTTTCCTTTATCCAACAAATAAGAAAAAAACAACCTCACTGTTGTAACATGATTGTGATTATCACTTTGTAGAATGCATGCATCATTTCAGAAGTGCCCCAAGTCAGTCATTTGAACCAAACAAAGCTGTGTTTTCTGGCAGGCCTCCTGCTGAGCTCTTCCTGTTGGGAACAGAGGGCTCTTGGGAAATGAAGGCCAGTATGAAGCAGTGGCGCCTGGCACTGGGGCTTATGCTCACCTGGGCATTGCTCTTTCTCGCCCTCTTTTCCTACTTCATGGAGTCACGTGTGGATGAGGCCATCTCACTCTCGCACGCCGATACACGCCGCCTCAGCTCCGTTCAGGGCAATACCCGTAGCGCTGCGACAATCCTTCGCCAGGCGTTGCCTGCCACCTCAACATCCACCACCTCTAGAGCTCAAAAGGAGCAGGTACCCAACAGCGAGCAGGAGGCCTACATTTACCCAGATCCTCGTGTCCTAGCAACATGGTCAGTGGATTCACGCTCAGGCACTGCAACTCATAGTCAGGAACGCAACCAAACCTTCCCTCGACCGGGGGGAGAGGAGGATGAGGAAGAGGTGGTGGGAATGGAGGAGGAGGATGACGACGACAGAATGAATCAAATAGAAACCAGTTGGTTTGACTCCAAGTCGAAGTCAGTGGTGCAGCATTTATGGCATGGCAGTGCCTCACTGGACATGCTGAGTCCGCGTTTACAGAAGGCTGTGAAAGACTATATGAGCACTAATAAACACGGAGCATCCGACAGGGGGCGCCGGCGGGTGCGGCGGAGCAGGAAAGGCCTTCTGTGCAATATGAAAAAGAATGCCAAGGTGAGGACACTGGATGGTAAAGAGCTACCCTTCTCTTCACTGGGCTGGCATAAAATTGTACCTCCTTTAGAACTTCAGCACCTCTATAACACAGCATTCCGCTCCTGCGCTGTAGTCACCTCAGCTGGTGCCATCCTCCACTCCGGCCTAGGAAGTGAAATCGGTGAGTAGGCAGATATGTCCATCTGATAATATCTATGCCAAAAAGGTGTTTTTATTTTATTTTATTTTATTTTTTTATTCACTTATTGATTAGGCCCCTTTTTACATAACATGTATTTGAAAATTTTGAAATTAAGTGCCTATGACTGTATAGTGACATGAATTGATTCATAAATATCATTCATTCAACTTTAGGAACTGTCAAGGTCATGTTTGGAGAGACATGCGATTTCTATGTGTGACCTGATGAGGTGGAACTACTGCTTAATGATCCAAGATATCTGTTCACAGGGCAGTTTTGTAGTGCCAGATTTGTGGATTCAGAAGCAGTATAGCATGCATTGTAATCTTGTACTGTAGCAGAAGAGCAAACTAATAAGACAAAGTGAAATTCAATTATGAACACATTATTAAATAAAACCATTTTAGGGCCACAGATTAACAACATTATCAGTAGACATGATAAACAAAACCCTAACACTTTCAGGGCACATGCAAAGTAGGCACGTGCAGGTCCTTACGTGTACTCATGTGATGACCTGCACGTGACTGCACGTGCAGGTTCACTCATGACATCCGCGTGGTTAGGGAAAGCTTCATTTTTACTGAAGAAACATTCAGTTTTTAAGTGGCTGAGAGGCCAAAATTCAGAAAACAAATAACTGTTTTTTGAAAATCTATTTAAGTGTGGATCTACGTATTTACCGACTAATTGACTGACTGACTAAAATATTCAGGTATTAAATGTGAGGGCTCAGTTACTCAATTACTTTTGTACTGACTTAATACACCACTTGTGTCCTGTCATATTTACTGAAGTACCTATTTACCACCTACATTAATTAATTACAGATTTTATTATTATTATTATTACTGACTTGTGTCCTGACTTGTATACTATGTACTGAATAAATGCCTATTTATTTGACTTAGTTATACAATCATATACCGAGTTACCTATACCTGTATACTTTCCTGACTGACTCACTCGCCAGCTTGTTTACTTAAAACACTTGGTATTAAATTAAAAATCTTCAATGTTATTGGAGGCTGAAGTCTTTTTTTCCAAAGGTATAATTTATTCATTCATTTATTCATCTTCAGTAATCACTTTATCTCAGTTAAGGTCATGTGTACTCCAGACCCTTTTCTGGGTATAATGGAGGCCAGGTGGGTGAATTCGCCCCATCAAGGTCCTGCTGGAAGGTCCCATCACGCCTCCCGTTACGCCTTCCCGTCAAAAGCTCAAGCATACCAAAGGCCCAACCCCACTAGCTATGAGAATTAGTTATTTTCGGCTTGACCATCCAACTTTTCCCAGTTCGATTTTCTTTAATCTATCTTAACTTAAGAGTAAACATTCTGGTCCGATCATTCTGCATAATATATTAGCCTTAGTACAACAGAAGTCTCGCAGCTTTATATAGAAGCTGCAACCTTAGTACACCAAACAGGTTTAGGTTAAATGATTTCTATAGGATTAACAACATTATCGGTAAACATGATAAACAAAACCCTAACCCTTTCAGGGCACATGCAAAGCAGGCACGTGCAGGTCCTTACGTGTAGTCATGTGCGGACCTGCGCGTGTCTGATCATGCCTGCACGTGCAGGTTCACTCATGACATCAGAGTGGTTTGGAAAAGCTTCATTTTTACTAAAGAAACATTTAGTTTTTAAGTGGCTGAGAGGCCAAAATGCAGACAACAAAAAGCAGTTTTTTGAAAAGTGTGGTTGAGAAATGTGGATCTATGTATTTACTGACTAATTGACTGACTGAATAAATTATTCAGGTATTAAATGTGAGGGCTCGGGTACTAAATTACTTTTGTACTGACCTAATACACCATTTGTGTACTGAACAAATTTGTATTTATTTGACTTGTGCAATGATGTACTGAGTTACCCATGTACAGAACCTCCTGACTGACTCACTCACTAAACTGCAACCTTGGTACACCCGACAGGTTTAGGCTGAATGATTTCTATAGGGAATCCCAATATTAGTGGGAAATTAGTTTCTCCTCAAACATTTCTGTCCAGTGTTTTCATCTTTCTACAGCAGGAAGCAGAGAGCCAGAGAAACTGTAGCCCTGCCTTAGTGACCTGTTTTCTGGGTTGAATTGGGCTTTTGCTCTCCTTTACCCCCTCACATTGGAGTTTCAGATTGTGGGATCCTTGTGTCCTTTGCTATTATCCCGGGGCCTTTGGGTGCATGGCGCCAGCTTTGGCACCGCAGTAGCAGAGCGACATTTCAATGGGCAATGGAAGTGAAATTGTTTCCATGACAACAGCGTAACTCCCTTTGTTTTCCGTCTTACACAAGTGGCGTGCAGTTTCAGGAGTCGATCCTGAGATTAAAACTTCATCTTGACCCTTTACAAATATGAAATATGAGAATATTTTTTTA
The DNA here is from genome assembly GCA_030347435.1 of Clarias fuscus. Lineage (NCBI taxonomy): Eukaryota > Metazoa > Chordata > Actinopteri > Siluriformes > Clariidae > Clarias > Clarias fuscus. The sequence goes on along the minus strand of CM059209.1, from coordinate 16,155,848 downwards.
ACCAGCCCCACCTTATGTATCTTTTATTAAGTATTCTAAAGAGCTGATAGGGGCATGGTTTTCCTAAGCCCATTGCTCTGCTCAAATTCCTAAATAATCCCATGCCAAGCGATGAATTTGCTGAATTAGTATCAAATTCAAATTTTATTTGTCAAATACACAGTCGTACAAAGTCACACACAGTACGATATGCAGTGAAATGCTTAAACGACTGCCCGTGACCTTAAAATAAAAGATTATTAAAAGGAAATAGATATGAATAAATAAATAAAAAAAGAAATAATAGAAAGTAAATTTAGGGTATCTTAAAATTTAAGTGCAGATACAAGAAGACTTCTGATGCGGACATACAGAGAGAAACACAAACGTGTATCTTTTTGTACAAAAGGATGAATTGAGCAGAAGTCCAGTTAAGCGAAGTATAAGTGCTATTATCCCTGGTTGCCTATAAAACAGCTCTAATTCTTGTGTATTCTATTGTCCTTGGTGAAAAAAAGGTGTTTACTTTGCTACGATCAGTCTTCTTCTGCCACCTAGTGGTCATAAATTCTTGTTTGGACTAATTTAACAGTGTTACCCTTTTCCTCTGGTCTCTTTTTACATGATCAGTTTTTGCTTTTGATGAAAAAGACAGTAAACATGACCATCTCTGTGTAGAAAATGTTGGTACTGGAGTCCCACAAACTCCCAAAATCTCTCATACACCAGCAGTAAATCTGAATTTCATTTCATTACACCACTGTACTGAACCTGTACTATAACCAGCCAACTTTCAGGGCACGCGCAGGTTCTCGCATGACATCAGAGAGGTTTGGAAAAGCTCTATTTTTACTGAAGAAACATTTCGTTTTTAAGTGGCTACATCTGGGGAGAAAGCAGTCGAGTCATTTTTCCTGTTCACCCAGAATAATTTTTTTATTCTGAAATATTTTTCATTTTTTCCGGTTCACCTAGCAGTTGTGCAGGCGCTGGCCTTCCTACAGTACAGTAAACCATATTCACCACCATTTCTTCCCTTTCAGTTTGATCACTAGATGGGAACTGTGTTGTATAACATCTTTATAAGAATGAACGCTGAGCTTGAACATTTAAGTATGCAATGGAAAGGAGCAAAGTATAGATTGCTTGTCTAGACAGCTACGATGCACAGACATGCAGGCATAATCACATCAGTAGGAAAAAAATGCTTCACTTATGGTGCATGTACAGTGCATCTCAAAAAATGAAAAATTTCTTTTCCCATAAATTATTTGAAAAATGTAAACTTTCATGTTCTATGTTGATGTTGTTCACGGCTTACAGCTCATGAACATCGACAATTTTTCTTCTTAAAATCTTAATTTTTAAATATTAGAATATTTCTTAAACAATCAAGAAAGGACTTACAACACAGAAATACTTCATACATGTGGGACATTAAATCAAGCTTTTATATTCCTACCTTGGCCCTTTCTATTTAAGTCAGGGTTAAATCCTGGAGATTAAGATGGTCATTAAAATTGTATGTGTTACTTTAGGTAAGTCACTCTATATCCATGTGTAAAGCTTCTGGCAGAGGCAACCCGGCTTTGATCTGTAATCTCCTGGTAGTTAGCAGAGTGATGCCATCAAACCTCCAAAAAGCCCAGAAACACCGGCCTGAGACATCCGCATTGCATGTTTGCAGTACTTGCGTCATGTACTGTTGTCAAAGACCCCTGAAATAAAATATTATATTAATATGGTATATAATATAAATATTCTATATCTTTGCATTGTGCTTGGTATTTACATTTTCCAGCGCTCAATTGTTCATCGGTGTCACGGTCGTCCCATAGAGACCCTGAACTACATTTCTCGTTAGCCTCGGCGCATCAAATGTCCCTGATCACTTTGGCCTACGTTTTGTTACTTTCTTCCTAGCACAGTTATTTAAGCTTGAGAGTTTCTGTTTCTTTCAGTCCAGCTTCTGCTGTAATTTTCACTTGTTGTAATGTCTGTGTGATGTACATCCAACCTCACCTTTATTTGTGCACATGATGTATAAAAATGCTTAGCTTCTACATCATCGCTAGTGTCTGGCACTGAAGGTGACCTCCTATCAGAAACCCTGCTTCCTGTTCGGCTCTTAGTTTATCTTAATTTTCCCATCAGTTGTCTAATGCTTCTTAAATGGTAATATGCTGCGGCTAAATTGTGAGGTCATGCATGAGTGCATTTTGTCCACAATTTTTTTTAATTTTTTTATTTTTTTATACTTTATGCATACCTGAAGAGAAATTATATTATCAGTTAAAAAATCTGGGGGGAAGGAAATAGCTTAGAAACACAAGTACAATGTTTTCACTGTTTCAGATCATTTAGTAACCAAAGAATCCCAGTAGTATATATTATAATGTTGTAATATGCTGTTTAGTAAAACAGAATGCAATTGTTGTATTTCTTGTAACTTACTCTTGTAATTTGGTTATTTTTGTTTCTTGCTTTTGAACAAACCAAATAAAATTCCAAATACGGTTTTACAAGGACAATTTGAAAGACTTACATACTGTACATGATCTCTACTGGTGATATCTTGCCACGTAATAAGGGAACAGGCCAAATGAATTAAGAAATTTCTGCATCATCCTTCTCCGAGAGTAAGCTTTGAGTCACTGCTTAACAGTCATCATGACTAAAAACAAAAAAGCCACTTTCACCACTTCCACATTTTCTCTAAACATCCCAATTGCATAAAAACGCTATGCATGTTTGACAAAGGAGTTTAAAATACAACACGGTTTCAAAAGTCTGGTTATATAAAACACTTGGTTAGTGAGTAAACTAAGGAATTATCATATCGGTTTTGTTTTTCCAGATTCCCATGACGCTGTTTTGAGGTTTAACTCGGCCCCCACCAAAGGTTATGAAAGAGACGTGGGGAATAAGACGACCATCCGCATCATCAACTCCCAGGTAAGATCATATTCACACTCGTCTGTTTTATGAACATCTGCCAATATGTGCTCAACCCCCCCCCCCCCCCCCCCAGTCCCCAGTCTTAGATAGTGATCTAAAACACAAGGTGTTGTGATCATTTTCCTGTAACAGCATGTCCTAAAAGTGAAAAGTGTTTTTCTTTTTCTTTTTAAAATCACAGAAATTCACCAGCAAGAACAATTTGTACTTTATTAAAGAGCATGTCTTGCTTTTTAGTTATTCAGTGTTATGCAATACCTGTTCTTTTCTTTGCTGTGTGTAGATCCTGGCAAACCCCAGCCACCACTTCAACAGCAGCTCCCTATATAAGAATTTGACGTTAGTGGCCTGGGACCCGGCACCATATACTGTCGACCTGCATAAAGTGAGTACCGATGCTGCTTCCATCTTACAGTTCTGATTCTAGAAAAAACAAAACGGTTGGGTACTTGTTGTTCCAAGTAAGATATACAATACAATAGCTAATGGACTATTCTTTTATGACTTTTTCTCTTCACTGACTTTACCTCCAGCACACATGTACTGTACGAAGCTGCGGCATCAGACATTAACAACTTCAGTGACTGTAGGGAGAGATTTATTGTTCTTTGTTTTTCCATCAAGGACGTCTAAGGAAACTGTTCTTGTGTGTAAACTCGAGTCTTCATAACGGTGTGCTATTACATTGTAGACATGTTGACATGTTTTCCCTGCTCTTCTCAGCCTTATTTTGTTTTCAGTTTCACAGTAGGACAAAAATCTCATCACTGCATAAGATTTTTAGGATTCTGATTTCTTAAAGTGATGAAAACTAGGCGTGGGCAATCTGACCAGGATCCATGATTTAGATTTAGGCATTTGGCATTAGATGCCCTTCTCCAGAGCGAAATTTTTCTAAATTTTTCTCTCATTATACATCTGAGCAGTTGAAAGTTAAGGGCCTTGCTCAAAGGCCCAACAGGCACAACATGGTGGTTGTAGGATTTGAACCTGGGACCTTCCGAACCGTAGTCCAATGCCTTAACCACTGACCCCCTGACGCTCTGATTACATCCTTTTTGTTTTATTAAGTTACTGTACATAACATCCAGTTATGGAAATAGCACATTCACAATTGAGAGAGTTAATAGAAGCTCATTAGAAGTCATTTTGATACTTAAGTTAATTTGACTGTAAATCTTTTTCTCTATATGGAGAACTTCTACTTTTGCTTAAGGTATTATTTTACCTGGGGTGACGACTTAAGTACAGGATTTGAGGGGGAAAAAAGGTGGTTATTTTTAATTTGCCTTTCTAAATAACATGTTTGTCACAATTATGACAGCAGTCAAGATTTATATTTATTGGCGTTGTAATTTGTAATGTACACAGTAAAAATAACATTATTTCTCCAGTAACATTCTCTACTGTAAGTTTAAAACGTATAAGTTTATCTATGCAGTTCATGAGTGCAGAAGAGGGCAAACAGCACAAGATTGTACAATAATTACTAAAACTGGACCATAGGCACAGAGAGAGAGTCTAGCCTGTACAAGTACACAGTATTACTGTGAGAAGTGGCAGATGCACCAAGTAGTGCAACAATATAATAATCAAAATGCTGTAAATGTAAAAAATATGATGCTGTGACACAGTTTTCAGCAGATACAAATGTTTCGACGAACACAATAAAATACAATATTTTTTACAAAAATATAAAACGTTGGCAGCAAGAATGCAGGTAATCAATATTTAATTTATGCTGCTTTAAGCAGGTGTTTAAGAACAGGACTGGATTGGCTAGACTTTTGCACCTCCAGCTTCATTTCATGACATTTACATAGACCCTGTGAAAGCATCGAGTTCAAATTGACCTTTTCAACAGGTTGCATATATGTCTACATTCTGTTATTCTGCATTTATATTTAATTTTAAGCAGCTTTGATGCATTAATAAATGCATTGCTTATACAGAGTCTCCCAAAAATATGCAACCCCCTTAAAAGTCATGGCATTTGTTTGGATTTCTAATGACACAGATGTAGATCGTTTCAGTCATATTTTTATTGCCGTCCAATATGCAAATAGTAAAAAAAATAAAAAAAAATTTAGAGACCCATTAGTCGTATTAGTTCAGTGTTTTTGGTTCAGTGCTGTGTTTTGAGGAGGAGCCTTGTCTAGGTAGTGCTTGGGTGCTGTGATCCAGTTTCCACTTTCTCAAAAGCAAATCTCAACAGTTCAATGGGGGGTTGATTATTTTTGCAATTTTGATATGAACTCTGGTTCTGTATTAAAATTCAACCAAGGCAAAACTAATATTTGTCAATACATTAAAAAAGCCACATTGCAAAATATGTTTGACTGATAATGGTAACTTTTAAATACAGAATAAAGAAGTGACTGGAATAAAATGCCATTCTGTATATTTGTGTATTTGTCCAGTGGTACAAGAAGCCAGACTACAACCTGTTCACTCCATATGTGAAGTACAGGGAGCAGTTTCCTGCTCAGCCTTTCTACATTCTGCACCCCAAGTTTATCTGGGAACTATGGGACGTGATCCAGGGCAACACTTTGGAGGACATTCAGCCCAATCCACCATCGTCGGGGTTCATTGGTGAGATACACCATTTACTGTATATTTCTGTGACTTAGCAAGTGACCGTAACCACTGGGACTTACAGATGTGCTTCATGGTTTCCATCAAAACAGTACGTCTTGCCACACATTTATGTAAAGATAGTATCAAGCTAAAACTCTTTAAAACACAAGTTAGTACAGGAAAAAAGCACACAAGTCCAGGATTTCTTTATTATTGGTGCTTGGGAAAGAAGCTTTAGTTTTTATTTGTCGGCATCTTCTACAGTATTGTCCAAAGGGCCTGTGTAGCTACAACATCTTGTAAACCCTCTGTATTTACTCTGGTTCTGTCTTGATTGTTGACTTCAACATGCCTGTATTGATGGGGATTTTCCACACCAGGGAAAGGATTCGGTCATTGACCTCAGTTGTTTTTTCCATGGCGTTCAAGGCCTTTGTGTTCCTGAGCTCACCCGTGTGTTCTTTCTTTATAAGGGTGTACCAAATAGTTTATTATTTTTTTTATTTTTTATTACCCCTTCTAATGTTTTTACTTTCTCTCTGTTGGGTTTGGTTTTCAACCAAAAAATGGTTTGTTCAATTTCAGCAACAGCTCTTTGGACATTATATTGACGTTTAATCTGTTTACAATCCTGCACCCTAGCTCTGACCCCGGCTTCCTAACTGGATATTCAATCAATTAATTTCACTTTGCTGTGATGTTAATTTAACACATAATAGAGTTACTACTGTTATAATTATTATTGTGAGTGAACTAATGAGGGGAATATATCACACCTGGATGTGCCACAAATTGTCCAATATACTTTTGGTTTTGTATACTGTACATTGTCTAATGCATTTGCAAAATCCATCAAGCACAATGATGAAACTTTTATGAAGACCATCCCAGAATGGCAAGACCAAAACTTATCTCTGCTACAGAGGAGAAGTTCATTTATAGTTACCAGCCTCAGAAATCACCAATTAACAAACAGCACCTCAGATTAGAGCCATTATGAAGGTATTAGAGGGCATAAGTAGTAGATTTCAAGGGAGATTTTATCAATTTTTTATGCCTTCAGCGTGTTTTACAATGTAGAAAGAGATTTTTAAAAACTCAGGAAAGACCATGCAATTAGAAAGTGCCTCCAGACTTTTGACTGGAAGTGTATAAAAAGGGGGTAGACAGCTAAAAATAACCCTAACTTTGTCAATGTGAAACAAATCTGTTCTGTCTTACTCAACGGGAGATGAACAAGAGCACTTGTGAGCAGTTTAAAGGCAATTTATTGTTCAAAGAATCTTATTAATACTTTGTGCATAATTGCAGTTAAATCTGTAAAATTTAGATTTCATCATAGAACTTCACATTTTCTAGACACATTTACATTTATTGCATTTGGCAGACGCTTGACTGACAGTACTTTACATTACTCTTACACACATTACATTACACTTACACAAAAGTTTGAAGGGCCTTGCTCAAGTGCCCAACAGTGGCAGCTGTATAGTGCTTGGGTTTGAAGCTGGGACCTTCTGATCAGTAGTCCAACCCCTTTACCACTGAGCTACTCTTAACCCACCCATCCAAACAGCACTAGGATACTGACCAAATGTGCCACTTGTTGTAGATGTTTTTTCAGTTACAGCTGAACCCTGATTAGAGATCTAGGGACCGATCCAAAGCCCTTTCCAGGAACACTGAGTACGAGATGAATCCACTCTGTCCACCATTGAACGTTTTAGGAAGTAAGTGAAAGCCAGGGGATCCAGAGGAAACCCACAAACAGAGAATGTAAAAAGAAACTGCTAAAATCTGAACAGAGGACTGAACCCCGGACCCTTTAACTGTGCCCCCCACAAATACTTAATGCTTCTGCATTTTATTATATAGATATCTATTATCACAAGGGAATTAAGCACCATAGTCTTGAAACAACAGAAGGTACTTTCAAAAGACAGATTTACTTAGTAAGTATTGTCTGGATCACCACTGTTAACACACACAGAATATTACAACGTCTTTTAGCTGTTCCCGTCGAGGGGTCGTCACAGTAGACCATCCAATTTGCACAAAACTTGGCACAGGTTTTATGCCGGATGTCCTTCCAGACGGAAAAAGAATGACAATGCCAAAAAAAACAAAAAAAAAAGATATTAGCAGTTTTATAAACTAGCCTTTGACAGTGTCACAGATACACAGACTGATGACGGAGACTGTAGTATGGCACACAACCCTAAGTTATGTTGGGGCGCTTTGCTCCATGGTGACCATGATACAGCCGTGTTCCTGCAGAAGCGGAGATGCATGAGGTGGTGTACAGGACTTGGGGTTGCCGTGCATGATGCTTTTGAGCTGGATCATTTTGTTCTTGGTGGTCATTAACGAGTTGTCATCGGTCATCTCTGACCTCTCTTTAAAGCCTAACAGCATCAGGAAACATCTGTAGAACTAGGGAGGGATTGAGAACGGAAGGAGATGAAAGTGTAAATGAGTACAGGAAAGCAGAGGAGGGAAAAAAAAAAAAAGGAAATGTAGTGCAAGAGATGAACACAAATAGTACAAGGAAATATTCTGGTTTAGTTTTTGAGACCATCAGTCTGTTTAGCAGCTTTGAGATCATAGTGTGACTGTGTGAGTCTGTCTGTCTGTAGGCTTTTACTACATTAAATTTATTTATCTCCATTATAGGCATCTTGCTGATGATGTGGTTATGTGACAAAGTCGACGTCTACGAGTACATTCCATCTCTAAGACAGACCGATTTGTGCCATTACCACGAGCGCTACTACGATGCCGCATGCACTCTGGGAGCCTATCACCCTCTGCTCTATGAGAAGGGCCTCATCCAGCGCATCAACCCCAGACCTAAGCGCGACCTTCAGAGGAAAGGCAAGGTCACACTCCCCGGTTTTAGGACCATCCACTGTGGCCCCTGAACTCTGATCCCTGGAGGAAAGGTTGCAATAATTGTAAAGCAGGTTCGAGGTTCACCTGCACGCAGTCCACTGAGACCAACTCTGCTCTTTTGGGAGGTTTTTAGTTGCATTCTCTGAGCCTTGTGTGATGTAGAGGTTATTGGGTAGCAATAGGTTTATTACAGAAAAGCTGTTTTTTTTTAGGTATCCGGTGATTTTGCTGTAGCTAGCCATCATGTGACAAGACCAATGGTGTTTGTGAGTCAGTGAAGGAATCGGAGAATAGCGATTAACACTTAACAGCACCATTATAGATGCGCGCGCGCGCACACATACAGCATAAACATTAAAAATAATTTCTTTGATGTAGTTAAATACACGGTGATACCTGAGTTTGAATAGTAATAGCAGTGGATATTGCTTTCTGTTGTATTACTTTTCTCATCTGTTCACAAATGAAAAATGTGGTGCATGTCTGAGAGTACTGCCTGGTCTGTGCCATATATTGTCTATATATTGTAAATGACTTTTTTTTTTTTTTTCTTTCCCTCTCTTGAATGTTCATTTGCCTTGAAATTGTTACTGGATAATATGATAATATTGTGTTGAGTGACAAAATACAGATGAAGGTACTGAATGCCATTACATGTTACACAGCTGAGAAAACTTCCAAACTAAATGTTCCGTACCCTACGGGGACGTCTCTGTTGATCGTCTGAAACGTCTGCAGCAGTGTTGATAAGGGTTTAATGATCTATTCCCTGCTCAACAAAAACCACGCTCTTCTAACATTTTCGTTGGTGGTGTTAATGACGTTTTTTTAAAGCCTTTTGGCAATATATAACCAATGAGCAGTGGTTTTATTAATTGTACAATATTAAATCCAGCACAGTCTGGTTGTTTTTGTATCTTGCCCAGGAGGTTACAGGTCTTCATACAACTCCCTAAGGAGTAGTCAAAAGCGAATGAAAACAAATTTCCTTACATTGTATCTTCAACTTTTCTTCACATTGTGTTTTATCAATGTAAATAGGGTTTTTTATACCACTAGAAGTACAATGTGTTACCTTCGACATGTTCTCCTTACGTGCCATTAATCTGTGTATAAACTGATAAAACTGTATGGATTGAACATAGAGAGCGGAAGTTCTGTATACCTGTAAATTGTGATGGTGAAAATGGGAACTGCTGTTTGCTCTCGGGTCGAGGTCAGACTCTGAAACGCAACCTCTCTATCCATCTGATTTGTTAAATATTTCATTTAGGAACCTCTATTGGTAGTGTATTATTCAATACTGATAACTACCTACCCACCCCATGTTGGGGTAATGTAAACAGATATTGATTGATAGGGTAATAAGTTTTCCTTTTTTCAGGATGATTTAGTCTGTAATACTGCAACTAATCGTTTACTTGGCAATTAGAATCATCCTGTTCGTGTATGAGGTTTCTTTATTTAAAAAAAACATTTAAAAAGGGGTACTTTCAACTCTCAAGATGAACCATATATGTACAGTATGTGCAGTATGTGTATATACATGTACATCTACATCACACACCATCCCGTGCTTCCGCATTAGAGAGGTATATCAATGGTGGCGGTGAGTTTAGAGAAAACTGCATTTGGCCCAATAGAAGGCTTTTTTTTCTGTCTTACTGCAGGGGACGTATACAGGAGCACACTACTGATCACTTACTGAATGTCTAAGGAGCTTTCAATCACTGCATGAGTACCGTCAGCAACAAGTGTCACAAACCGCTCCCTATTGTTTGCGCATTCAGAGCAACACAATACAAGTTCTAAGATTTGGGAATGTTGTGACTTTTGGGATTTAAAAGAAAAAAAATGCCACTGATCTGTGCTTCCCTTAATATTTGTAGTCCGTTACACACAGTTTACCTTTTAATCTTTTGCAGAAACTGTTTTGCTCTCACTGTCTACTTTTACTTATACGTAGTAAACTCCTAGCTATATAATTTCACACTGCAAAGTGGACACCGCATGCGAAATATCAGGGCTTGTAAGCTCATTGTGGTAAAAAAAAAAAGTTAAGTCTGACTTAAAATTTGTGCAAGTGGTTTTAGGTAACAGGAATAGAGTTACATTGGACAATTTGATAAGGTCATCACTGCAATGTTTTGGGTGTTGGCAATACTGTGCCAAATTGATGTTCAGTGTTTTCCTGATTGGGTTGTAAGGGCCACTGTGTGTTTGGGGTTGTAACTTTGGTGCTGTGAATCTTTACTATGGACTGGAACTGTGGTGCTGTGAATCTCTAATGCTAGATTTCTTTCTAACTAGCTCACTGTTGGTCTATCATGTTCATACATTTTGACAGCGGCATTTGTGATTCTCTTGTTGGCCGGGGACACTGAATTTGCAAATAAAAAAAACAAAGTTTGAATCATTGGTGCAAAATACACAGTCAGCTTTAATTACTACTGGGTGAACCATGGATTAAATGTGAACACAATGTGTTGGTTGTAAATTGTTTGAAATGAATGATGGGCTGGATGTCCTAAATGGAAACCGATATCCTAAGGCAATTATTTTTCCAGTTTGTTATCAAATCTTCTGAAAGTAAAATTGTGTGCTCAGTGGCGTTTGGCTGGGCAGATTTAAACAGCGGCTCTAGTTCTACTAATTCACTAATTCAACAGCTGGCTGCAACACCCATAAAATAAAGCTGACTACATATTGTTTGCACTTCAAGGCTTGCCCCACAATAAAACAAGTTATCAGTTGATTATGGACTCTCTCTCTCTCTCTCTCTCTCTCTCTCTCTCACCCTACCACCGCACAGCCTTTTAAAACATGACCTGATGTTGTACACCACTTGAAGCCTGATCTGAGTGTACATAGTTAAGCCAGTTAGCCTTCAAAAGCCATTGGATGCTTTTGATGCCATTTCTTTGTTCATTTGTTAATGCAATTATTTCAATTGAATGTGTTTTGCCATTTTCCAACATGAAAATAAACTTGCATAAGTGCAATGCAATCTGTGTTTTTTATAATGTTGATATTTTGTCAAAAAAAAAAGGCCTGTTCTTTGGCCAGTCGAGCGTTTGACAGAAATTATATTGTCAAAGGAAAAAAACAAGTATTTTAATAGTACTTACTGATATAAATATGGGCTTTAATTTGAGGGACATTATTTGGTGTCTGTGTCCTATTTGGTTTTGGCTTAACCTTCTTTAAAGAAAGAAACATAAAGTAGGATATCCCATTGTTCTAACACACTGTGAATTGCTGTGTTTGGGTACATGTAACCTTTCTGAAGATTTCTAATTCATTCCTTTTTTTTTATTATTTTTTATTACCCAGTCTACACTCAGAACTAACACAATAAATAAACCCTCTCCAGTCTTGTTTTTGTCTTATGAAATTGAATTCTTAAATGAAGCTTCTGCTCACTTCTGAATAATCCTCTACCAATTTAAAGACAAACCAGTGTTTTTTTTTTGTGTGTTTTTTTTTTTTTTTGCAACATACCTCTGCTCCATTGCAAAAATATCTCAAGTTAATTCAAGTACTTTTTCAGTAGTGAATCATCATTATTGAAATATAGAAATGTGTGCTATCCAAGAGTTGAGCATGACATAAGGTCAAAGGTTCTTACCTGTTTGTTCATGAAAATGTATATAATTGGGTTGATGACGGTGCTGCTCTTGGCAAGAAGAGACGGGACTATGCTTGCAACAGGTGTAATGGTTCCCGGTTGACCAAATGTGGACATTATGGCCACCACACTGTATGGTGTCCAACACAGCAGATAACACACCACATTGGTGATGACCATAATCAACAGGTGGTAATCTCGCCTTCGAGCAGTCTTGCGAATCTTCCCTAACTGGTCATAAAAAAGAAGGAAAAGGGTCCTTAAAAAAGATAAAAGACTTGACTATTTGGACTTGTTGGTGTATCAATGTTGGAATTGTGTCAGGAACACTAGACCGGTCACATCAATTCAGATTTTGTCTCATGATATACAATGTGTACGTGACAATGGTTTAAATGCCACCAAACTTCACAACATTCAGACTTAATTGGTAATCATGCCATCAGGCTGTGCCGGTCACAGATAGTCTCTCACTTATGAACAAAAGGATCAGATCTCACCTTTTTGACAGCATATAGCAGCCTGCCATAGCTGTACACCATTACCAGCACTGGCAGACCCAGGCAAAAGATGAATAGGCAGATGATGTAGGAACGGGATTTAGAGGAGTGATCAGTCCATGACACTGAACAGCTGGTTCCAGCTCCCTCTAACCCGTAACTACTCCACCCCAGCAGGGGTGGCACAGTCCAAATCAGAGAGTAGAGCCATGACCCCCCAACTGCCAGCAAGTGTTTTTGGTAGTTTGGCTCCCGGTTGTTATACACTGTCATTGTGCTGTAGCGCTCATAAGACAAAATCACCAAGGATATTAAGGATACAATACCTAAAAGCAAGAAGGGAAAAGAGAGAGTTAAATAGGGAAAAAAATAAATTAATAAAAAAAAAGACATGCAATGATGGAAGCTAACGTCTGGAAAAAGTTTGGTGTCATTAGTATTTGTTATTTGGGCTATTCTCATAAGGGTCTGCGAAAATGGATCATCTAATCCACATTTGATTTTTAGCACAGGTTTAACGCCCCATCCTATTTTAATCTAGGCTTGGGATCAGTACTAAGTGCTAGTCACTAATCACTAAAAGTGGCTAGGTGTGTCTGATATACAGTATTTTATTGCCCTTTAAATCCTCAACATTTTACCATTTAAACTGGATAAATGTCAGCGACACTGATTGCTACACTGATTGAAGTTACAACCAGGAAATATAAATGCTGCATTATGTATGTTACTTTTATATGTCAGTGCAAGTCTATGAAAGTAAATTGAATATGTTCAACTGATTTTTTTTTTAAAGAGCTTAGGATTTTGTGGTATTATTGTAGATTTTCAGACATTATACTTTTAAGCAAACCATAGGAAGGAGTAGGGGTTGTATTGTATTGTGCCAAGCTTTCCAAGAAAAAGTATATGCATGAAATTTGCTTTACTGATGACATGGATTCATATATTCCCAAACAGAGATGACATGCTACCTCCTGTTCGGTGTTTATTATTTTGAGCAGTATGTACTGTAGATGAGTACATAGAGAACTTACAAGGCCAATAGAAGCCAAAATGTTTAATTTATTGTCTACAGCTAATTGTAATCTTATGGTACTCTCATTGTTCGGCACAGTGATTTTTTAATGATGTTTTTAAAATGTGAAAGCTGAAACTGGTGGCCAGCATTTTTCAGAGTGGTTGAACAAACATGTGAAAGAGAACAAATGAACAATAAATATCATTTTCAGACTTTTACTCATTTTGTCAAATAATTTTTCTCTGACACACAAGGTTGTTTACAACAAAATGTTTCATTAAAAAATTTATATACATATATAAGAAGCTTTAAACTTTCACATTTTAAGCAAAGCACAACACATGGTAGCCACATTTTAGAACAAAAGCAGATGCATCATGACAAGCTAATCGCATCGCTTCTTTCTGGCCCTTGATCAGTGAAGCAAAACTATTTTGTGGACGAAAGAGTGGTTGCTATGAATGAGCTAAATTTGTTCAATGGATTTTTGGAGAACATTACGCTCTGTTACTGCCAGCAATAATGAACTACAGGTATGTATTATTTAATATCCATAATATGTTCTGTGAAATAGGGCATTAGGGGATATGGATGCTGTGCAAGCGAAGCTGTGTTAGTGTGGTGTAAGCACTTTGGTGAAGTTACTATAGTTAGTTGTACAACCTTCTGTTTTACTTCGCAATTGATATACTGTATCCCCTTTCCCATCATTCTCCTGCTTTCACCAGCAATTGTTTTGCTGTTTTGCTGGGAGTATACTGTATGTGGTAAGTTGATGCAACAGATTTCATACAGTGCATACAGTACATACTGTATACTGTACCATGATAAGGACTTTTTTACAAAGTTTTTGTACTGCTTATAATGTTTGTTGTTGGATGGCACATGCACTGTGATCTGTAATTCTATCTTCAATCCAAATGAATCAATCTAAATTATTATAAAACTCTTTCAAGAATGAAAACAGTGTGTGACAAAAGGTAGTGGATTTTTTACAAAAATGGTCCAAGTATAGTCAAAATGGGGAAATAGCAAAGCAACATGACTTGAAATTAGACAATCCATAAAAAAAGAAAAAAATAATAGAATGAAACATGTCAATGTCTGAGACAGTACTGTAAGATGAATGACTGAAAAAATGCTGAAGGTTGATGGTTAGAATCCTGAAATCAGCGGTTATTAGAACACCTGTGATGAGGAGTGATAAGTAGTTAAACATGTTACCGTCCATTGTCACCATTCGTAGAACGCCTTTCATGCAATCAGACAAATCGGTTGGAACTAACTGTTGTATAATGCATTTGTCACAGCAAACAGTGATGAATCATTTTAAGGAAAGACATATAAACATATCCAGAACAGGGTCTACTGTAGATCTCAAACTGATTGAAAGATAACAAGGTTACATTCTGCAAAACTGTTCCAGCAACCACTAATGGATAAAGCTGAAACATAATGATGAGTAGTAGATTTTCCCTTTGATTATTTCATTTTTTTCCCCACAACATTAAGTGATTCCATAACTTTGTTTTCTATATTCCATCTGGGGAAAATATGCCATTAATTAAAATCATTTAATTTCATTTGTTTGAGGTATGTTTCATGAACCACACTGCTCAGCTATTAAACACATTTCTTTTGTGACATATTTATTTATTATATTTTATTTTATTTTTTGCCAAGGGTTGTATATCATCAATTTCATCATTACAGCTGAGGGATGGTTTAGATTTCTCACTATTCTTAAACACCAAAATGTTGGCATTAATTCACAAATTAAAAAATAAAATGGTGGAAAAATGACTAGCTTTAATCCAGCACTTATGCTACTTACATTTGATTGATTTCCATTGTACAGAATTGAAATATAGCTCTGAACAATGTTACACAAACTGACTGAATTATATAGAATTTACAGTGTTACTAAAGAGGAAAATGATAATTGAAGCAAAAAATAATAACTCAACACTCAACACTTATAAACCTTTTAGTTAACAAAAATGTATAGACAGTGAAAAAATCCATTCATCCATCCATCAAGGAACATGGAAAGCGCACATATGCCTTGATTTCTGACCAATTTATTATTGTTAATAATAATAATACTTCTACTACTCCTTACTACTACTACTACTACTACTAATAATAATAATAATAAATATTATTGAAATAAGCTGTGGTATTTGCCAATTCTGCTGCTTTGAAAAAGAATACACTGCATCACAAATCAAAGACAGGGTAATTCTTTTTTTTTTTTTTTTGCCATATCAGCTGAATGCAGTTATTAACAATGGAATGCAACTCCATCACTGTGTTTTAATTTAATTTTTGTTTATTCCACTGTACCTATGTACAAACTTTAACAGATCTGAGCACATTTTGAGCTTAAAAACTGGTGCATTCATTCATTCGCAATTTTATTTTATTTTTTAATGCTATTTATGATGTTTTAGTATAGATCTTGTGTGTACGCGACATTGCTCTGTTCAGGGCATTTGCTCACCGAAGCAGGAGTTGATAAAGCCGTACCACATGCAGCCGGTCCTCCCCAGCAGCCAGCGCCCGCACACACTGGACGCGAAGCTTAGGCTCGTTCCGCACACACACACCAGCATGTCACTCACACTGATGTTCAGCAGGAGCATGTTCACTGGCGTCCTGAGCTTCTTAAATTTACAGAAAAGCACCAAGACCACAAAGTTGTTCAGAAAGCCGAAAGTCATTATAAAGCCCAAGAAGACGGAGAGCGCAGCGAAGCCCGCGGGGGAGAGCTTCGGCCCGGGAGAGTCGCCCGAGTCAGCGGCCAGAGATGTGTGCAGGGGAGGATCACTCATGCTGAAGCTGGACATTTACTCTGTCCAGCTGAGAGAGCACGGCTTTACTAAAACAAAACCCGGGGAGAAACCTGGTGCTGCACTCACACACAGTCTGATGCGCGCAGTTCATTAGTGGTGGGGATTCCGACGCTCTGCTCAGTGAGTCAAATCATCTGACTCGGATCACTATTAGGAGTCGAATCTTTAGACTGTCAGAAATTACAGTACTTGTCATTTTATAATGTCTATTTAAATAATTGAAAAATAAGGCAAAATATAGTAATCTACATCCTTACATTAAGGCCAATTAACTTGTAAATTACTTGTACAGGCCAAAAAAGTCACACACTTCATTCAACCATCTTTATTTTGGTTTCGACATACAAGTTCAGTTCTGCGAATGATTTCTCATGCTCCCAAACCACTCTATCACAGTTTGAGTCCTGGAATATGCTTGTGCCATGCCACCATTAAAGAAAATCGCCTTTTATCTGATAACCTTGGTTATTCAGTCCATTCATTTTATTGCCACATCATGTTATAGAGATTAGACCCAGTCAACTGAAGCAAACCCTGATCATAACACCACCACCAGAGGCTTGTACAGTGGCCATTATGCATGATGAGTGACATCTCTTTATGCAGTTCCTTTCTTATTCTGATGCGCCAATTGATATGGAATAGGGCCATCTGGACTCATCAGTCCACATGACCCCCCCTCCACCCTTTGATCCAAAGTCCAATCTTTTGCTCCCTAGAAAACTGAAGCCTTTTTTCTGATTTGTCTCACTAACAAGTGGTTTTCCTATTGCCTCTAAGCTGTTCCCAATCCTGTGAGTTCTCATCATGTTGTGTGTACACAAATGCTGTTACTTTTACTATGCAGTTATAGTTTTCACTGTTGATTGATTTTTTTACCATGTAACGTCAAGTGGTTAAGTGATCTCCATTCGTGATTTTTCACAGTAGTATTGATAACTATAACATTTATAACAAACATAACATTTTAAAGACCTAAAATACACCCTAGATATCTTCAGCACTATTTCAGTAAACTTTTCATACCTTAAAAGATTAATTGACTTAATTCAAATGAGCACACAGGATTGAGTTCCATCTATTTGTACTCGAGTCATATTGACCCAATTTGTTTTTATCTACAATCCCCGCTCTTTCAACAAGCTCAAGATTAAAGAGATTTGATGACATTACTGGACCATGTTTATATTATGTGAATTTACCACCATCACTCTATATAATTCAGTCTGTTAATTAAAAACTTTTTAAAATTACAATTAATGTATGAAATTTATGTCATCTCACACGTCTCTGGATTAACCCTAGGAAGGTGGAATCAGGTGTGGCTTCTGGTTGGTTGAAATGAAAGTCTGTGCGCACACAGGCCCTTTCTGAAAGAAATTGGAGACCACTGATGTACAGGATATGTGGTGTAGAGAATGAGTGATTGAGTCCACTCAGCGTCAGAGTGATTGACTCTGGAGGTCTATGGGTTATTGAATTAGCTAATACAGGTGGTATCAAAATGTTTTAAGACTAGCTTTGAAACACACCAACAGATGGCAGCACAAGGCTGTACGCAAAGTCACAGGCAGCACAGAGCTTCTTAAGTCAGTGTGCCAAAAAACACTGTCCTGTGTACTTCAGGAGCTGTGCAACTGGTGTTATTCTGACCAGGTGTGTTAAAATGTCTGCTTTTTCATCATGGACAGCAAATTAAAACAAAGAGTGAATGTGAAATTCTGCATGAAACTAGGCAAATCTACCACAAATACATTTGACACGATTCTGCAAATTTATGGTGATGCTGCAATTAGTCATTTGAAGTGTTTTGTGTGGCACACATGCTTCAAGAATGGAAGAACACCGTGTTGCTGCCCAATTCGTTCACACGCTGCTGACCCAGGCGCTGAAGAACCTTTGCGTCGAAGTCTACCAGGAACTTAGCGTGCCGTGGAAGACCTGTCCTTCATATTAAGGATCATTACTGGTTTTAGAACTTGGGTGTATGGGTACGACCCTGAGATGAAGCAACGGTCTTCACTGTGGAAGAGCCCATCATTTCCATGACTGAAAAAGGTGAGGGATGTCTGCAGCTCGACCAAGTGCATGCTCATTGCCTTTTACGACATTTGTCAATAGCAAGTTCTACTGACAGGTTTTAAGGCATCTGAGGGAGGATGCATGACAAAAGACTGGATCTGTAACATGCAAATATCAAAACTTTTTGATACCAAAAACCTTTGGTTTTATCAGTTGTTCTATGATCGTTGGTTTTGTAGTGTCAAAATGTACCTTCCTAATTACAGATAGTTCTGACTGTAAATAAAACCTTGCAATTAAGTACCTAATCAATTTAATTCATGTTCCTTTTATAATACTCACCATTTTCAATCACACCTAGTGTTAAAAAATGTTATGCGTGTTCTTTTATTTATTAGGAACAATATTTAACAACTATCATAATTGCTGGTGTAGGGGGAAGAAAGTAAAAAGGAAAGGATGTGAAATGGAAAATTACTGTATGAACTAGCCTAATGTGTGAATAGAATACTGTACTGCTGTGCTGTCTTCTCTCTATGAATGAGCCTCTGTTGTATGATCAAGGAATCCATACTCGACTGCTTTCCCCTACCAGCATCCGCAGTCACTTGTGTAAAGAAGTCGCTTCCAAACTTTAGTTTTAAGCTAAACGAAATGTAAAACACGTTGCATGTCAGTGTTTTATCTAAGTATTTGCTATAAAGAGCACATCATTTGTCCACATTCTTTGGGACGTTTTAGTTAAATGTTGTTGCTGCCGCGGCAGGGTGATGAATCGATAGCAGAAGTCATCGCTCGTGTTGTGTACGGCGGCTTTACGATCCATAACGGCCAACACGGCGTCTGGTTGCGCTCGTATTACAGTTATTCATAGCCGGAAACGTTGAAGACGTAGCAGAACGTTTGTCAGAACCGGAGTCTGTTTTTAAAAAACCGTCAAGGAAACAGCAAATGTCTTGGTTGAAGTCATGCGTAGTGGACTAGCTAGCTGTCGACTTGTCTGGCTAGCAAGCTATCAGGAAGTTCTTGTACGTACCGAGAAGAATGCAGCGTCTGTTTGTTTTTGTTATTGTTGTAGCGTTAAACGGGGAGAAAGCACAAAAGCCCCTGAGTGCTTAAACAGTTTATTTGCAGAGAAAGAAGTTGACCAGACGCTGTTGTAAACCTGCCAGTTAGTCTTTAGCCAGTTAGCTAGCGGCGCAGAAGCCCAAGCTGATCCTACATGTACATGCTGTTGGACTGCTGTGGCCGCCAGCGTGTAAAGCGAGTTGTGGTTTCTTTCAGTAACAGAAGTGAGTGAATGTTAGAGAGTAAAGTAAGACGCGTGCTGGAGCGTGTGTCACTCAGTAATGCAGTGACTGACGGAGCTCCACTTCCGGCCTGAGTGCTGCACGTGCTGGATGTAGATGATGCGGATGCCCTGGTTCATAACTGTGATTAACCGAAGAATCATGAAACTTCTTGTCGCCCTCGGACTCATCGCATACATCGCCTGTGAGTGCACACTGTTTACCCGACATGTCTACTTATTTATTTTTATTCCACAAATTAAACTTTAAGATTACGCGTCAGGTTTTTCGTTCCTTGTATTTTTCCTTTCTCTCTGACCGAACCGGTTAGACTGTGCATGACCTGGGTGTGTAGCCACTGCGTACCACACCAGGCATCCATTTCAGTCTGCCTGAGAAAATAGGCCAAATGCAATCTCTGTCAAAAATCATGCTCTCCTAGAATACACCCTAGTTTGAACATACCTTACACACACACACACACACCTAAGAGCAATTCAGCACAGCATCCACCTACATGCATGTTTTCTGGAGGTGAGAAGAAATCAAAGAGGGGACCCACATGACCACAGGGAGGACTCAGACCAGAGAATAACCAGAGATCAGGACCGCAACCCGGACCCTGACTCTATCAGGTGGCAATGATTCCTGTGCAGACAAGAAGCAAACTTCATAAACCTCTTGCTTTACTGTAGAGAGAATTTTGAATCTTACAGTTTTGTGTATTTATAAATAGTGCAAGTTTAGGTGAAACTTTCTTTTCAACTAACATCACATTGTTACAGGTAAAGGTTTTATGGGTGCATTAATTGAACGCTGATTATCACCTAAATGTGCTGGTATCTGATAATATTTTTTCTGATAGAGACTCACAGATGTATTTTGTCCATTGTCTAAGAAGAAACAGAGGTTGTATGTAAATACAGAACCAACGTCTGTTGTAGTTACTGGCATCTACAGTACATGAGGATCTCGTCAAATGCTGCATGTCATCTTTCAGAGATATAAAGTGTATATTTGCATATACAATTTTAGCTTTTTTTTGTTGCTAAATAACTGGACAGATGTGGCACCTTGAGACACTTCTTGGCACAGTAAATTTACGATTTGTGAGGTGTGCGCTGAGGAAATCTGTCATGGAGAAGGCCAAACAAAAACAGTCAAAAGCATAAACCTCATTTGGCAGTTTTCAAAGCTAGGTACAGTAACATGGGGAGAGAGAGAGCGCATTCATCATGTCATATGAAGTAAGGAGCATAAACCTGAGGTGGTGTATAGTCATGTAAAATGTTTTCTTTATATTTCCACTTATTCTGCTTTAGAATATCAGCTGCATTAACCTTGCATTAACTAAATAAGTATCCTTGATCAGGATTAGAGCGTGATTTGCGAGTCAGCCTTGTGTTTGAAGCTAGTTAAGTTCCAAACAGGATATTTTGCTGCATAGATCACACACACTTGTACGTGTGCATACAAAACCCAGTACACATTTAGAGCTCACTGAGCTGAACAACTTTTGCAGTTTGCCAGGGCCTTTACAGGGGATTTTCATGCATAGCTCATACTTAAAAAAAAAAAAAAGCACCACACTAAAACTTATTCAGAAAATTGCCTAATAATGTACTGAGTAATATTATATTGAGTGACATCATATTGAGTGACATCATAGTGATGCTTTTTTCCAGCATCCAGGTCTTTTTGAAGGTCTTAACATGCTTAAAAATCACAGATGTTGAGTTCTTTTTGGAGGTTTTAACATGTTCAAAAACCACACAGGTTGTGTGATTGCCCGGGTGGTGATGGCACAGGTGCTGAAAGTGCTTCCGTAGCTGTTTTTGAATGTGAATTTTGGCATGCAGCTGCTCTCCGGGAACACTTGGGACATGGAGTGATATAATTTTTATATATATATATATATATATATATATATATATATATATATATATATATATATATATATATATATTTATATACCACAAGTGGTGATAACTAGTTATCACCACTTGTGGAATACCTCTCATCTAATCAGATCACTTGGTCAGAACTAATGAATGAATTAAAAAAAAATTATACTAAACCAAAGTGAATACCAAAAACATGTTCATTATTCACCTGTAACAATTGAATCAGAAGGTAAACCATCTAAAACGTCAAAGATTATTTGCTACTTAATCAGTGTTAAACTTGAAGGCTTTGCAACTATCAGTTTTTCCAGAAATTCAAATGTGGATGGTCTTAAACTGATTATGCATGGCCTGTCAGGTGTTTAAACATATTAAAATAAGTTCATGTCGACTAACGAGTAATTTGAATGTTTACTGTAGCTGGCTCTACCTTTATAGGGAGAGCACCCTGGCATTTGCAATTTAAATTAGCAATGTAAAGTAGAATTAAAATAACCAAACAAAAGGCTTTCCTTAGAAACTTGTCAGTCTATACTTGTCTTGTATAGCGAAGAAATGAAAGATTTATATATTATTGTCTTTAGATTTAGATTTATCATTGTCTTGTATAGCGAAGAAATTAAAGATTTATTTAAAGGGCATACACAATAGTCTCCAACTGGATCCAGTCAGGACAGAAGACACAGTGTGCTCAAGTGCACATCTGCCCAAGAAGACAACTTCCTTATGAGTGTCCTCCTGGGGAAATTGCACACTATAAAATTCCATTGGTTGCCTTTAGCTTTGATTATGATGCAGCATGTGGATTGAAGTTCATGTGTGAAAAATTAGTCCTCATGCTCCCAGAACCACACTTTCACAACTTGAATCTTGGAATATGTCATTGCCATCCGAGAAAAAACAACCACCAATGATATGATAACCTGGGCATTCAGTACATTTAGCCGATCAGCTGATTTCATTTTATTGCCACATAAACTTGCTGAGCCTAGATGAATAGGCTTGTACTGTGGTGCATCACGTCATGTGCTTCCCTTTTTACCCGCGACACCCACCACTCTTGGATAGGGTCAAACTGAATGCATCAACCACATGACCTATTTCGATTGCTCCAAAGCCCAATCTTTATGCTCCCTTTCAAATTCTATTCATTACAAAGCTCCTTAGTGGTGTGGCCTGTGTGTAACAGGGGGAGAGAGATTGGGTGGAGAAATTACTTCAAAATGTTGCCAGACAGTGTTAACTCTTTCTTGGCGGTTCCATAAAAGACATAATATCCCTGTAGCTGTTGTCGCGCTACAACGGGCGCATAGTGCGCTGATTGGACACGTCATTGGTTACGTCACGCAGAGGGAAAGACAGGCTTCGAAGCGACGCTTTATCTGGAACCCCGCCCCTTTCGGAGTGACGCGTAACAATCCTAGTAACAGAACGTTTATCACAACTGGAGTCTGTTTTTAAAAAGTACGAACAGCAAATGTCTTGGTTGAAGTCATGCGTAGTGGGCTAGCAAGCTATCAGGAAGTTCTTGTACGTACCGAGAAGAATGCAGCGTCTGTTTGTTTTTGTTATTGTTGTAGCGTTAAACGGGGCGAAAGCACAAAAGCCCCTGAGTGCTTAAACAGTTTATTTGCAGAGAAAAAAGTTGACCAGACGCTGTTGTAAACCTGCCAGTTAGTCTTTAGCCAGTTAGCTAGCGGCGCAGAAGCCCAAGCTGATCCTACATGTACATGCTGTTGGACTGCTGTGGCCGCCAGCGTGTAAAGCGAGTTGTGGTTTCTTTCAGTAACTGAAGTGAGTGAATGTTAGAGAGTAAAGTAAGACGCGTGCTGGAGCGTGTGTCACTCAGTAATGCAGTGACTGACGGAGCTCCACTTCCGGCCTGAGTGCTGCACGTGCTGGATGTAGATGATGCGGATGCCCTGGTTCATAACTGTGATTAACCGAAGAATCATGAAACTTCTTGTCGCCCTCGGACTCATCGCATACATCGCCTGTGAGTGCACACTGTTTACCCGACATGTCTACTTATTTATTTTTATTCCACAAATTAAACTTTAAGATCACGCGTCAGGTTTTTCGTTCCTTGTATTTTTCCTTTCTCTCTGACCGAACCGGTTAGACTGTGCATGACCTGGGTGTGTAGTCACTGCGTACCACACCAGGCATCCATTTCAGTCTGCCTGAGAAAATAGGCCAAATGAGTGTCATTTGCTAAGTTTGTACAGTTCAGTGATCTTCTAGAATACACCCTAGCTGGAAGGTACCTCATTCCCAGCT
Source organism: Clarias fuscus (assembly GCA_030347435.1). Classification (NCBI taxonomy): domain Eukaryota; kingdom Metazoa; phylum Chordata; class Actinopteri; order Siluriformes; family Clariidae; genus Clarias; species Clarias fuscus. Next base: position 16,131,940 of record CM059209.1, on the reverse strand, counting down.
AAGAGCAATTCAGCAGAGTCAGTGCACTTACCTGAATACGTTTTGGAGGGGAGGAAGTGAGGACTTAAAGGTGACCCACATGAACACAGGGAAAACAGGACCCTGACGCTGTCAAGTGGCAATGATTCCTGTGCAGACTAGGGTTGGGTATCGTTTGGGTTTTTTCGATACCAGTGTCAAATTGATACTTTTAAACCGGTACCGGTGCCTGAACCGATACTTTGCAAAAGCCACAAAATGATGGCTCAAGAATAGATTTTTATTGAACAAGAAATTTAATGGTTAAAATTGAACAATATATTAAAATTTTAAGTACTGGCTGGAAAGCCATAATTATAAACAGAATCCATGTTACATTAGTATTTTATTACATTAGTAAATCATTTTACCATTTGTTACCCTGAATGCAAGATTTTCATTTTGCAAATAACATTGCATTAGCCTACTACTAACCTGCGGAAAGTCCTGCTGTTGTCATTATAATCCTTTTTTTGCTATGGTTGGGGTCATCCACACCAATAGTGCCAGCTGTTGTCTGCAAGCTGTCAAACACGGTGCATCCCTCTGCTTTTAAGTATTCCATTTGCCCTCAAATGTTTCATTAGATTTGACCCGTTTCCCCCTTTACATGCAACTGCTGTAAAACATTTACTGCATGTCGCGGGGTCAGAATCCTTTCTTGTGAAATATAGCCACACTTTCGACTGTTTAGTTTTAGGCATTTTAACAAAAGTTAATTTGTAAAGTTAGAATAGCGGTAGATAGTGTAGCGTCAGAGCAAGTGTAACGTTAGTTGCTGCATTCACTTGTATCTCGGATGGTCTCATTTCCTGATGATTTGCGCTTTAAATCTTTTTATCTAAACTAATAAACTTTTAATCTGCAATAATAAAAAGGACAGTAGTATTACTGCAAGAATGTTCTGGATTTGTATTATCACAGCTTTCCCGAAGTCCTCAAGATTTTTCTAATTAAGGAAATAATTTATTTTTCCAAATTTATTTTTCTGACACCCCATGAATGCAGTATTTACATTTTACTAGCGATCATGTGTGTTGATGAAGCTAATGCTTATTACAACTGTGACATCATAGCCTCAGAGAACAAATATATTAATCGACAGTTCAGGCATTTAATTGGCACCAAAATGAGGCACGAAATTCGCGTTCTGTTTCGGTCCGGTACATACCGGTTCTATAGGTACTGGTGCCGTATTGGCACCGGTTTTCTGTACCCAACCCTAGTGCAGACAAGAGGCAAGCTTCATAAACATCTCGCTTCACTGTATAGAGAATTTTCTGTCAAGACTCAAAAATGTATTTTATACTCTAAGCTAGCATGATGTTTCCTGAGAAGAAACAGAGCTTGTATGTAACACAGGACACAGAGTGAAGCAGGCCGCCTGTTGCATCTACAATCTGACTACTGTGAGGAAATCGTAATGATCTCAACAAATGCTGCATGTCATCTTTTATAGATGTAAAAGTGGACATATAATGCTTAGACATCATGTCTATTTGCGTGTGAATTTTGAGCTTTATCTCTTTGTTGCGGAGTACTGCTCACTTAATATAGACATGCTTGGGGCAACACAAACCACATAGTTTAGATAAGGCAAAGGTGAAATATACCCCAAGGTTGTATTATTGTTTTGTTTAACAAACTTTTGAACTGTTATCTATTATGGTACATGTTTGTCCTTTAATTTAAATGAGTCATCATTCTTCTGCATTGCTGTAGTTTGGAATAGAGTAGTAAAATTAATTTGAATTAGTAAAAAGTTAAACAGGGAATTACCTCATGTACGCCTCCAATTTTTTTACCTAACATGTCAACAGAAGCTTGCAGAGATTTAGTTTGATTCGTAAAAGAACGTCCATCCACACTGGATCAGCATGGGTATCGACTCCTATCAGTACAATATCAAATATCATATTCATTCTTTCACTCATTTTCTGTACAGGGTTGTGTGTGCCATGGAACCTATTCTAGGCAATTTTGGGGACGAGGCAGGGTACAGGGTGCCGATCCATTACAGTCACACACATGCACATGGACTCAGATACTGATTCTCACACTATGGGCAATTTGGGAATGCGAAATAGTCTTTCTGTCCTTGTTCCTTGTGGAAGAAAACCAGAGTACCCAAGGGAAACCAGCCAAGGACGGAGAGAACATGCAAACTTCCTGCACACACAGCCAATCGAACCCTCGACTCTGGAGGCCATAGTGCTAGCGAGTACATCACCATGCTGCCAGCAAATATCAAATCAAACTTGAACAATTTCCCTCACCATTTGTATTTGTTTGCATAGAAACCTCATTAATTAGGTTGAAAATGGGAGCTAGTATCAACTTGGTACTGTATCAGAACACATCCACACTAAGATAAATGCCTGGCTAAATCACTGGTATATACTGCACCTGGTGTGATGCACATTGGGTCTAAACACTCAGTTGATGTACTGACCAATTTAGTGAGGAAGAAGAAAAAGTAGAATGGAAAAAACAAATGAACTATGGCAAACGTTGTCTTCATGGAACTTGCTTGTTTTCATGCTGGAAAATGTTAGGGACTCACAGTTGAAGGTGAAGGGCAATTGAAAATGCTAAATTCACACTTTGCGGTAACAAATTAAATCAGGACATTAGTGCACTGAATGAAAATAACCATGAAAAATATGATGATATGGGGGGAGAACACTTTCCTGAACAGATTTACAATTGTTTGCTACATTAAAGTAAAGGCCTGTTCTTGTTTATTGTTGGATTCCTTGACTATATGTAAATAACTATATTGATATATATTCATGAAAAAATTGGTTGGTGCAGAGCTGTTGCACATAAACACCTTAAGCTCATGATGAGCAGTTGCTATCCATGGTACTGAACATTCTCCCTAGCACTTTTTGGTTTTTCCTTTTTTAGCCAATATTTTAAAAAGTACTTGATGCAACCCTTTGCTGTATCTGGATACATTACATAAAAATTAAGTCTATTTTATTAATTATTAGTTAAATATTCAGTCCTGTTTTAGAGAATAAATATTTTTTATATTTATTTCATTTGTAAAGCATTTTCCATTTAAAACAAGCCAAATGCAGTAGTCTTAAAGACGTTCTAGACATTGAGTTCATTTGTCTGATCTTTAGAAATCTTTGGATTATTAGGAGTCAACTGCTGCACTAGTTGACCATTTAAAACTGTCAGTTTCCACAGATACATCCCATTAATGCACATAATGAATATAAACCACAGAAAGCATGTCTCATTTCAAGTGGATGCTTTGGTATGGCAAAGCTCTGCAAATTGCCCATCATCCATGACACTGTTGCTATTTTTACTGCCATGAGAGCGGGGCTGTATTTAAGCACTGTAGAACTGAAACATTAAAACCATGCCCATGTGTTCATATTGTAAGGCATAGTATATTGTATATACATATGTATACACTCACTTTTCACTTTATTAGGAACATTCATGCAGTTATCAAATCAGTCAATAATGCAGTAGCGCATTGTAAGGAATCATGCGGTTGCAGGTCAAGAGCTTAATCTGATCTTCATATCAAACAGAATGATCAGAATGGGAAATAAGTGTGTTATGGCTTGGTTGATGTTACCAGAAGGGCTAGTTTGAGTATTGCATAAACTGCCTATCTCTTGGAATTTTCAGACAGAGCAGTCTCTAGAGTACAAAGAACGGTATGGAAAAACAAACAGAACATTGAGTTAGTGACACTTCTGTGGGTGGAAAAGCCTTGTTGATAAGAGATTCAAGTAGTTGAGATTCAAGGTAAACTTTGATTCAAGTAGTGAAGTCTTGTGATATTTCAAATTGAATTGGTGACATTGTTTTAATCTTATTAATATTATTAATGCCTCACCCCCCCCCCCCCCCCCCCCCCCCCCCACCCCACCCTTTCTTCCTCTCTCTATTTTTAGCTGTCTGGGCAGCCTACACCAACATGAGGTAAAAAGTTTATAACTACAGGTTATTTCTTATTCCTGTTGCTTTTGTGATTCATATGTTATCTAAAACTTTTGGAAGACAGCTACACTCTTTTGCAAGTAGTTCAAGATTGTTATTATGCTAATGCAAAAGATGGATTGTGTTGTGCAACATATGCTGTGTCAAAAATAGTCAGCAGTGTGCAAGAAATATTACAAATGCATTACATCTGAAATGGATAAATGCAATACAGTATATTTGTAACAGTCAGCAGATTCATGTACAGAGATTAAATTGTAATCAACCAGTAAAATGCATTTTACATCCAATACATGCAGCACAAATAGCATTTGCAGAAAGCAGTATAACAGTTGATCTTATCTACCTCTGCGTGATCAAAATGAATGCTTTAGGTTTAGCAATTTGTGTGTCAGCAAATGTCTTTAATAATGTGTCAGTATTTGTGACTGACTACGGACAAATTAAACCCCCCAATATATCATCTTATATTATAGACCATATCCAATGGTTAAGGTAATTGTTCTCTCTTAAATTTGAGATCTTATGGATGCTCAGATTGCAAGCTGAAAAAAAAATACTTCTGCAATCAGATATATACATCTACATACACATGTGTGTATATAAGTATGTGTGCATATGTTTTATTTCCCATAGGAGTGACGTCCATTTCTTTTTAAATATTCAGAATCTACTTGGATACATCCAGTTACCAGTCTGTGCTACTGAGGCTTGGAATTTGTGCAAAGTTTCTCAAGCGCATAAATTAATAAATGGTGTTCATTATAACACACCACCACCCCATATTTGATATGCTTTTTCATATAGTGGACCAAACCATCAGACAGTCTGTATTTTATTATGCAGATTATAGAAACTGATTCTTACTGCTTAATGGGGTTTTTTTTTTTTAGTAAACTGTTCTGGATATTCTTGCAAAAATTTATTTTTTTTAATCCATTTCTGCTACACAGGTTGATCCAGGAGCATAGTGAGCTAAAGATTGAACAGAGGATAGATGAGGTTGGTGAAGAATAATTTTTTCGACAATAAGAAACCACATGAACTTATTTTTATTTCTTTATAAAGAATATGTGCAAGGTTTTAGGGCATTACTCTCCTGCACTACAATTATTTGCAACACACATGAGTTATTGAGAAAATGTAAATGCTCCACTATACACAGGATGAGTAAAGTACTTCAGTTAAGTTGAGGTGAGATAACAACAGTAAAAAGAAATCAGGACACAATGAGGTGAAGATGGTGCATGTACAGTAGGTTATTGGGTACTGATACCGTTATATCAAAAAGTATTTTAATGGAATCTAGCTTTCTGGGGTTTGCTTAGATGTCCACACTTATGCCACTGCAGTATGCAGCCAGGTAGTTATAAATATTGTAATTTAGCCTGTCTAAACTTATCCAATAGCTGCTTTTAAAATACAATGGTTGATTTTATTTGAAATTCAATAGCCAAAATAAAAAAATGGTTAATCGTGTAGCCCTAGCCATTTATAAATTTCTTGCAGAATAAATGTGATGTTTCTCTCTCACGGTACAGGTGTAGGTCCTGAAATTGTGAAATACTTTACAAACACACATTAAATTTAGTCAGCACTATCTTATTGTTACTTTTAGCAGCTGCTAAAAGGTGGAAACCTTATCAGAATATGTTGCTTTCATCTACCTGACCATTTGGGATTAAAATATTTTTTAATGCAAATGAGAGCAAACTTTAAAAAGCCTTTTTCCCCCCATTCACTGCTTAAGTGTTGAATGAATTATAATTTTAATTATATTGTTGATAAGTTGCTGCTCATCTGTTAATTCTCAGACTATTTTAATTGTACTGTTTTCTGATTACAGGCTGTTGCACCACTGAGAGACAAGATTAGAGATCTTGAGCTCAGGTATGTTTTGCATTAAAAAAAAAAAAAACCTTGTTTGAGTCTCTTCTGAAATGTCTTGCATGTCACTATCTGGAGTTTTGTATCTGATTTTCTATGGTTAGTGTACAGCTGAAATCAAGTGTATCTGCTTGTTCAAGCCAGGATTATGCAGCATCATAAATGAATTGATTAAAGGAATATTGAAAACTTTGGACTATAGCTAATTAGTGTATCTGGAGTGCTGCAAGCATAGCCAAAAGGCTGTGATGCCTATGAAAATTTCTATTGTGAAGGAATGTGTGTTGCGTAAAAAAGGTTTAGTATACAGCCCTCCATGGAATTGCTGAGAAGAACTAATGTCCTGTTGTACAGTACTTAAAAGAATATAATTTGTTTTGTTTTTGCTTGCACTAACATTGAAATGATGATGAAAAAGTAAGATGTATGGCATTCTGCTGCTACTAAACGATTACCAGCATGAAGATGTTTTCCTGTTTCTGATCAGGTTTATTTAAATACAAGGTCTTAATTTTATCCAGTAATATGATGATGAATCTCTTAAGCGTGACACCTTTCCAGCACCTTATTGTGGACACAGTTCCAAAGATGTATACATAAATATTCCCTTCACTAAGGATGGTGTGGTTTCTGCTCCTTTAATTTATAAATTACCTGAATATACAAAATATGTCTTGAAAAGAGATTTGGAAAAAGCATCAAGTGTTCAATAATGAATCGTAGTGTCCACGAGAATAGCATGCTGATTAACATTCTTAAAGGGACCTGGTCATGTTTCTGAACAGTGAGATAGAAAAATCCAAACTTCAACACTCCTTCAGAGGTTCTTAATATGTGTGTTATAAATGGTTTGTAAGGGTGGGTTGGCCAAACACCTGGATGTAAGCAAACTATGATGGTATTTTTGGTTGAGTAAATTCAGTTGCTGATCCTCACCATTTGCCGCTTGATGATTCCTCTTCAGGATCTCTTGCATAATCTCAATGAAATAAATAAATTGTTAAATTTATTTTTTTTTAAAAAGTCCACAATTACTTGTCTTTCTTTCTAAAAAAGTTTGAATTACATTTTTACATATTTACAGGGCAGTTAACAGCAATTGGTTCTCAAACCTTGATTGTTATTTTTCAGTTTAACACAAAAATATCCTCCTGTGAAGTTTCTCTCTGAGAAGGATCGAAAGAGGATTTTGGTAAGAACACATTGTTCTCCAATTGCTATTTTTTACTAAAGTCCAGAGTGAAGGCTCAGGAGTGTTTTGTAATTATCAAGGCAGCTTGTTTGATGGATGCTAGATGATGTCTCATATGTGCCACTCATAAATAGAAGAAACTGCAGTAGAAATAATCTATAAACCTGACAAAGAGAAGTGACATTGGTCATGGGGAAATTTGTATTATTTGATTTGGCACGATAATTAAGCATGTGAGTAGCACATGTCTGTGCGATAAGATTAAAGGATGGGTGTAAGTCATTCAGACATATTTGGTGTATTTAGTCTTTGTATTCTGCATCTGTTTTGTATCGGTCATTTAATAGATTTTCTCTGGCTGTAGATCACTGGTGGTGCAGGCTTTGTGGGCTCCCACTTGACTGATAAACTGATGATGGATGGCCATGAGGTGACTGTGGTCGATAACTTTTTTACGGGCCGCAAGCGCAATGTAGAGCACTGGATCGGCCATGAAAACTTTGAGCTCATCAACCATGATGTGGTGGAGCCACTCTATATTGAAGGTGAGTGTTCTCGAGGTTCTACGCTTCCTGAACTACCTGGGAAAAAAAGGTTTTTCTTTTTACAGAGATCTTAAACTCTTAGCACAGAAGAATAAATTGATGTGACAATAAAAGTAACATTGCTAATGAATACCTATTACCCTGTCAAAACATCATCTTCCATTATAGACCATATCCAATGGTTAAGTTAATGGTTCTCTCTTAAATTTATTTATCTCTTGAAAATCTGCTGCAATGAATTCTATGTTAACACACCAAAAAAAAAAAATCCAATAGTAATGTTCTGTCAGTGTTGCATGGTATACCAGTACTTAAAAGTACTGTAGACACTGGAACACTTATTTGTTTATTTTAATATTTTTTTAATTTATTGCAATTTGTTTTTATCATGCATTTTTGTCATTTAATCTATTGCTTTATTATCAGTCTGGTAAAAAAAAAAAAAAAAGTCAGTAATCCACAGCTGGCTTTGATCTTGGCAGGATGGTGCCATCTTATTACGAATCATCTTGAAAGTTAATGTGTTTTTCCTCACATCTCCTATTTCAGTCTTCTTCTTTTTTCCCCAATGGGCTTAGTGAAGATGTTAATGTTCGTGTGTCTGTCTTTGTGTGTCTGTCTGTTATTCTATGTGCTTGCATTTCCTCCATTTGTCCTTGCTTATCTTCCTTCTCTATGTGAATGAGAGTGTGTGTGCGCATCTACACATTCCTTTAATATTGCCTGCATTTTCCCTTGCACATCATCCTCCAATGTTATAAAATTGAAAGAGCATTTTTGCACGAGTTCAAGAATACGCAATAATATTTATCAAAATAAAAATCTTTGACAGAACTTTTTGCACAAGATTCCACTTGAACTAACTTCTCTCATCTGCCTGCTTGGAGGTACATCAATAAACCCAGATGATGCAATTGTTTATTTACCAATAATGGGACAAGCTTGGATCTTAGTATCTGTTGTTCTTCAATATCAAGCAGATATAAAATTAATCAAAGAACCCTGGTCATCCATTTTTTTTGTTGAATTAATCTTCCCGTTAAATATTTCTTGTTGGGATACGCGTCATATTAACAATACTATTTGTATGAACATGGAGTTAGGAGCATGTTGCTTAAGAGATGATTTTGTTGCCTTTTTGTGTATACTGAAACATTTTTTGCCATTTTGTTTTCTTTTTTATGTTTTAGTGGATCAGATCTATCACTTGGCTTCTCCTGCATCACCGCCCAATTACATGTATAATCCTATCAAGACACTAAAAACCAACACTATAGGCACTCTTAATATGCTTGGTAAGTATTAGCAACCAGCATTCACATGTAATAGAATGAGAAAATGCTGAGAATCTTTGCTCTTCGTGATTTTAGAAGCCTTTGTTGTACTTTTGTATAATGTTTGTACATAGACTAGTGACATGGTGGGAATGACGTATTGTAATACATACCTCCATTAGAAATTAATTTTATTACATAAGATCTAGATTATGTGTTTGAATTCCTTAGTAAGTCTCAAACAGTGCTTTCAAGCCCATTTCAAACCATGTGTGTGTATATGGTTTACATTTGTACAGAGATTCTGAATTAATGTCCACTGAAGTAAACATGTGCTATAAGTTACTTTGATTGCAGTTTACACTGATTCAAGGCTCTTGTGGCTCATGGCTCCTGTATTTAATTTAACTAAAACATGCTGCTGATCCAGCTGATAAAGAAGGATTTTTTTATTTTTAATTTTTTTGTCTTTCTTTTTCTTCAGGTCTGGCGAAGCGTGTAGGTGCTCGACTACTTCTTGCATCCACATCAGAGGTTTACGGAGGTATGGGAGTATCCTTAAATAATGGTAGTCTTCATGTAATCACTGCACATGTACTGTAAAGACAAACAAAATCAAATAAGGAGTACTGGAAAATAAAAATGTCCAAGTAATTCAGACATATTAAACAAATTCTATCATTATGCTTTTTAAAGTCTTTCATTTTTGCTCAGTTTGTGAAGCAGACAGTTGCAGTATTACTTATCTTCAGTGAAGGTTTTAAGAAAAATGAAATTTAGGATGCTGCTTTGATTGAAACAAAAAGACAAGTGTTGTCTTCTGAACTGGAGCTGAAGGGCACAGTTAATGACCATCTCACTCTCACCCCCATTTTGACTCCCTTATAATGAGAAGAAGGACTGGATAGACTCAGCAGGGTGTGTCAAAGTCAGCTTCCCAAGGCTGCATAGGGTATTTCAGTGTTTGCGTGTACGTGAGTTTGTGAGTAATTGGACAGCCCATCATATCCAATTAACTTGATTTGCCCTGTGTGTATGTATGCATGTAGATCCAGAGGTACATCCTCAGAATGAAGACTACTGGGGGCACGTGAACCCGATCGGACCACGGGCGTGTTATGATGAAGGGAAACGTGTGGCTGAAACTATGTGTTATGCATACATGAAACAGGTATGTATGAAAGTGATAGTAATAACACATTACTGAATAATTAATTTCAATAGTATCTTTCTGCTGGGAGAGACAAGTTAGGGGAGAAAAGCAGGAAACTATGCCCTTTTTGGAGGAACAAGGCACAAATTATTTAGTCTTCGAATGTTAATTGGGTTATCCCCATACGGATAGATTTTCATAGCTGCTCACAGTCCAAGTTATTAAAAATAATAAATTCCTACAGAGTGAATTCGCCTAAGAAATTACACAGACCCCAATTGTGCACAACAGGAGAATTTGTTCCATAGTGGTATGAACAAGTATAATTTATAATTGGAAAAAGCATGTTTTTTTCTTTCTGTACCTCACTCTCAGGCCTATCACCACAGACGTATGCTCAGTTTTCTTAACATACATCTTGAAGCTTTACTTCAGTTATATTTAATAGCTGTTACTTTGTTTTTCCTTGTTTTTATATTTAGTTTCATCAGGAAAGTTAATTAAAAGACATTTTTAAGACAGTATTCATCTTTATCATATTGACTGTTAGCACATGCACAACAGCCTGAAGCTAAATTTAAAAGCTGATAGCTAAATTAGAGCTATTGAGTATCAGTGCCATTTGTAATTCTATTAATAGGTTTGATAATCGATAGATTAATTATCAACATTGTTGATAGTTGCAGTCCTAGTACACAACATTAAATTCTTTCTTCTTTTTTTTTTTTGTAAATCCAATGGGTTTTTTATCTTGGTAAAGTAAAGGCTTTCAAGGAATGCAATGTCAGCAACTGCATATCAACCATAAGATATGACAGAAAATCATCTGTTAATCACTCTCTGCAGTATCTCTGATGATTGGCAGCAACCTTTTGTGAATCAGGCTGAATCTAAAATCTTGTCGTCACCTCATCAATTCCATTTCCTGTCTCCTTCATCATAACCAAAGCCTTTCTTTCTGTGTAATGTCATCACATTCTTTTCCTCAGCCATTCATACATGCATAGATCATCATGGAAACGTTTCCAGATAACTGATAACTTTATATGTAATCATTTCCTTTATAGGTCAGTTATTTCAGTTTCAGCATAAGCATTTAGGTTTAATACCACATTACCAGCTTATACAGAATACTAGTTGAAGTTGCATTTTTAACATTACAGGGTAATTGTTATTCAAAATGTTTTCATAATAGTTTATTATTATGATATGAATCAAATCCCTCAGCTATTTAAAGATCCACAATGCTTCCATTTAAGTCCTACAGAGGCACAAAGTGGTCTCGCTCACTCATTTTAGCAAACCCTGTGCACAAGTTGTTAAATAAGTAAAGAAACTTGAAAAACATGCAAATAGAATTCTTGTGAAATACTCTCCGCACAACATTCTCAAAACAAAGCGGTGAAGTAAATCATGCTCTTGCTCAGTACACACAGTAGTTGCTTCATGCCCTGAAAAGGTAGCAAAAATTACTTATGTGGATACCATAGAGAACTATTATTAGAATTAAGAAATGTGGCTGTATTTATCTTGTGCCTGCAAATTAAAAAGAAACATGGGAATGTACCAGGTCTGCATGAGATACAATTTGTTCCTATTTTTTTTTAGCATTTCAAACACTCTCTTTAGTTCTTTTAGTTTAGGGTTTCTCTCTCTCTCTCTCTCCCTGCCACTTTGTGTTTGGCCATGTCACAATTAAATGAGGTACCAATCTACCGCATATTGGCAATATTACACAATTGGGCATTACTGTATATTTTTCTCAGTGTTTCTTTTTTTTTTTTTTTCACCTTCCATTTTTAATTAGTTGTTAAATTCGGATTGTACTGGAGCAGCAATGATAAAGTCTATTCTGGAGATATGTGACTGGAGAAGCCAGTCCTCATTGGAGAGCCCCCCTTAGTCGCCTCAGGCTTGTCTCTTATTAGCAAACTGTCATCACATATTTCAAGTTCTCCTGCCATCTCCTTGTCTAATCAGGTTAAAATCACAATACATCTCACATGCTCTTATACTACTTTCATCTTGCACAAGCATTAACACAGGCATTGACAGATCAGCACCATTCTTAACAATTAGCAATATCATATGTAACATCACTTAACAATATCATGTGAAATATTACTCGTCATCATTGCTACGTAAATTCTACATCAGAATCTGGTTTGTGCTACTCTATTGCTGCTGCATTCTACCTTGTTTGGTTATTGCATTCTACTTTTGTCTATCTGATGTCTAGTTTGTGGATTTGTTTTATTTTATTTATTGCATAATTGTGTGTTTTTTCTTTTACTCTCTTTGCTCTTGGAGCAGTCTCTTGCACAAGAATTTTCTTTAGGGTTAATAAAGTTTTATCATAATAGTTTAAGAGACGAGAAGATGCTCACTGCATTGGTTAAACAAATTGCTGCCAGCTAATAATCTAAGCATCTTAAGTATTTGCTTATTTAAATACAAATTGTGGCACCTTATATTTTTGTTGGTTGTTTTTTGGCCAGTATACATTAACGAGTCAATTTTAAAAAATGCTTTGTTTGAAAATAAACTATTGTGATTTTTTCACAAATGCAATTGTCAAAATTGTGTGTTTGTGTACTTACAATACATATTTATACATATAAACACACGTATGAATTTGTCCTTCAGGAGGGAGTAGAGGTGCGAGTAGCGCGCATCTTCAACACGTTTGGATCTCGTATGCATATGAATGACGGGCGTGTGGTTAGTAACTTCATCCTGCAGGCTCTACAGGGGGAGCCCCTGACGGTGAGCTATACATGATGCTGTAATATAACTCTAATGTATTTTGGTATATTAAAAGTGTAACCCCTAACGTTAATGCCACTTTAATGTGTATTTGCTCTTCATTGTTTTCTTTAGGTTTATGGTTCAGGATCTCAGACAAGAGCATTTCAGTATGTTAGGTAAGCATCGGAAAGTTTAAGATGTTTGCTCATGTGTTCACTGTGTGTTCATGATGTTTGTTCTTAAGCAACTTTAGTTAATGCATTCAGCTGACACCAGCACATACTGTTGCTATGCTATGGTAGCAAGAAAGTCTAATACTGTTTTGCTAGTGCTTTATCTGGTAGTAGAATTTAATGCAAAAAAGTTTGATTCCTTGCTGCCTGGCGAAACTAGCTGTGGGCCGAACACATGCTCTTGTGTGGTATTGGCACAAAAGTCTCTAATTCTGGTATTTGAATGACTTAAGTCACTTATTGATTGTTGTATTTGATATGCAGTGGAAACGTGGAATGCGAGTAGCTAGGTCTGCGAGGGTTTTGCAAGACAAAATTTGTAAAAATACATTTTAACTTGCTAAAGAGCGAGTTCTTGATATACGCTTTGTCTGCTGAGCATCACATGATCACAACTGAGCCAATTTCCCAATCACATCTTCAAACCTGTCGTTATTGCTACTGAATGTTTGGAATTTCCTCTGGGTTCAATAAAGTATCTAGCTAGCTTTTCAGTTTTCTAGAATTGGTTGCTAACAATGCGTTAACATTAGAAATAGTGGTGGTAGTAGTAAAAATAATAATACCGTTATTAATTATGCTTGCATTGTTTTATTACATTTATAAAAGTAAAAAAACTAAACAACTTTGGATTGTCGCATGGAAAATACCGCATTAACCGTTATGAATTTAGTAAGCAATCAAAAATGTATTCTTAGCATCATGTGTTTTATATGCTACATTTTCTGTGTTCTGTCTATTCTTCCTGTAATTCACAGTATTGCATGTAATGCATGTTTATTCTTCTTCCTTTTCAGTGATCTTGTTAATGGTCTTGTGGCCCTAATGAACAGTAATGTCAGCAGCCCTGTTAACTTGGTAAGGATTTTAGTAATTAATTGATTGACTGGTACACTGGTTCGTTTATTGACTTAATGACTGACCTGGCACACCTGGCCAAAAGGAAGGTGGTTATTTTAAATTGAAATAAAAAATATATTTTAAAATAATTTGTAGAAGATGAAAAACCCCATGAAAAAAACTGAGCTTTGTAGATTGGTCAAGGTAGCTTACCTGGCCAAAATAAGTCACTACAGAGTCCTGACCTTAACCCCATTGTAAGTGCTAGAGAAGACATTACAGAGTGGTTTGATTCTCCAGTCATCAATGCAAGATTTTGCCCAAAAAATGAATGCCATTCTGGTAAGAAATAAATATAATATTGTATATGAAAAGGAGAGAGAAGAGTGCAGGCTGAGTAAAATGGTTGGAGAAGAGAGAGATCTGTGACAGAAAGAACAAGAATGAAATGTTTTACAGGGCGGTAGTGAGACCAGCAGTGTTGTCCAGTTTGGAGACGTTGCTGCTGACAAAAAGACAGGAAGCAGAGGTGGCAAAGCTGAAGATGTAGTATTTTGCTTTGGAAATAACAATAATGGACAGGATTAGGAACGAGTATATTAGAGGGATAGTGCAGGTAGAAAGGTTTGGGGAAAAAGATTAGAGAGAGCAGATTAAGATGGTTTGGACATGTGCAGAGTAGGGCTGCAACGATTCTAGAAATCGATAATAGAAATAGTCGACAATGAATTTCATTGTCGAAGTTGTCGCCAGACATGTTTTTTCCGACCGAGTGAGGCATCTCTCTTCATTACAGTCTCTGCCGAGAGTCGCACATGCGCATTAGCTTCTCTGCTGCGCGATAACGTACAGAAATGGCGGTGTTGCGGCGTCCAACGCAGCAGCTGCGCGTACCAAAACGTCTAAAGTTTGGGAGCGTTTTAGCCTGGATACGGCGAATAAAAAGATTACCTGCATGGTTTGCAAAGCAGTCTTTGCGTATCACGGCAGCACCTCGGTGATGCACGAACATTTAAAGAGAGCACGTCGGACAGTTTAATGAAACGGAGTTTGACTCGCCTCGGTAAGAGTTAAATAACATGGAACCCAATATGTTTTGATTTGGATGTACATTGTACATTTTATATTTATTATTTGGTTTTAGACAGGGCATTTTTATTTACTTTTAGTATGAATCGGCCTATCAGCAGCAAAGTTCAATAAAATATGCATTTTTCATTGAAGTACCCCCTTCTTTCTTGTGTTTACTATCATTTTCCACATAATTAAAGCAATCTCATGCTAAATTTTAGAAAAATGTAATAATTATCTGATTAGTCGACTAATCGTTTCAATAGTCGGTGACTAGTCGACTATTAAAATAGTCGTTAGTTGCAGCCCTAGTGCAGAGGAGGGACGAGGGGTATATTGGGAGGAGACTGTGACAAATGGAGCTGCAAGACAGGAGGAGAAGAGGAAGGCCCAAGAGGAGGTTTAAGGATGTGGTGAGGGAGGACATGCAGGAGGATGGAGTGACAAGGGAAGATGTGGTAGACGGTGTTAGATGGAGACAAATAGTCCTTCGTGGCGAGCCCTAATGGGAGCAGCCAAAAGAAGATGATAACAGGACCTCAACAAAAATATTTATCTTCTGCCTAAATTAAAAGAGGATTTTACCAGCTGTATTTATTCAATTAAATATTGAATTTCTAATATTGTTCTTAAAATATTATATACTATAATCCAGTTAATTACGTCCTTAACCAAGTAAGTAACTTTCAATATTCAGTATTTAACAAAATAGGTCATATTTAATTGCTTATAATGCTTCGAATTACTTTAGATTTAGGCAGAGTAAAAATGTTTTCCTTAAAGATGTTGAGTGTGATCCAATATTTCCAGGTTTTTATATGTAGCGTGTAGGGGTTTATGTAACTGCACAGGTAATTGACAGTGATGAGAACTGGACAAATAAAGTAATCAGATTTGTTATATTGATTTTCTTTTTTTCTTTACAGCATACAATTTGTAATCAAATAATTAATTCATGATGAAATACGTTGCTGCGAATGAAATAATAATAATAATAATCTGCAATCTTAGATTTGTTGAAACATTTTTTTTCTAGTAATTTCTTAGCACTCAACAATACCAGAGAATAATTTACACAGCTTTCTCTCTCACATTTAATTTCTTCATGTGTTTGCTCTGCTTTCAGGGAAACCCTGAGGAACATACCATATTGGAATTTGCTCAGATGATTAAAAGCCTGGTTGGTGAGTGAAACAAATCTAGTCCTAAATGAAACCCTGCTTCCGTCTTTGACACACCTGTTGTGAGTGACTACAGTATATCCTCATCGTTCTTACTCAGGTTCTCAAATCCTCTCTCTCTCTCTCTCTCTCTCTCTCTCTCTCTCGCTGTACAGTGAGCCGCAGCCATATTCAGTTCCTTCCAGAAGCACAGGATGACCCTCAGAGACGGCGGCCGGACATCCGCAAGGCAAAATTGCTGCTGACCTGGGAACCTGTGGTGAGCACTGCATCACAGACATAACTGTTAAAACATGTACCGCTCACAATTTTTTTTAAAATTTAGACTCAAACATGTACAGTATGTTTAGATTAGAATATGACTTGTGATATAGTGAAATATTCTCTAGCAATGATTGTGGAAAACAGTGAACCACTGTACAGTATACAAGTCCAGCACTCCTTGATTAGAGAGCTGCAGTGTAGGGTTGTTAAGTAAAATCTGCAAAAACAAAACAAAATGCAGCGGATGAGAAAATGCATTAATGGAAAACATGCAGCGCAGATGATTTAAATTAGTAATTTTTTATTTGCTCATGTATTAAAACTATAGAAAATTGCCATTATTCCTTTCAAACTTTGCTTTTGTGAGGTGGGTAATGAACCATGTGTGACCCACACATTCAGGAACTGTCTATTCACCCTCACCAATGTCTAACAAAAACATGGCAGTTAGAAAAAAATCTCAAATTTGGACTCATCAGACCAAAAGACCCTACTGTTTCCTACTGCTCTAATGTCCATTTCATATGTTTCTTGGCCCAACCAAGTCTCTCCTGCTAGTTGTTCTTCCGAGGTAATGTAAAAATTTTCTTTTATACAATTCGACCATGAAGCCTGACACACGCAGTCTCCTCTGAACATTGGATGTTGAAATATGTCTGCCGCACGAAACAAATAAAGAGAAGCATTTATTTGGTAAGGTTGAGAAAATTCTATCTGGAGTCTTCTGCAAAATGAGGATATTGAAGAGAAAACATTTATTTTCCATTTACTTTAGACGTAAGCAATTGGGAAATAACATGTTCTGAACATGAGCAATATTTCATAGTGTAATATTTTGATTAATATTTATATTTTGCTGAAACAATTCATGATTTTGGTTGTATTAATGTTAAAAAGGTTTCTGTTTTTGATATGCCGTGTGTAGGTTCAGTGTACAAAGTCTTGGTCATATGCTAGGGTTACCTTGCTGTTGCCATGGTAACCACATGAGAGAGAGAGAAGCAATTTTCACACTATTATAGTTTCAAGGGAGTAGAAAGAGATTTATTTGCTGCATTTAAAGCTTGTAAAGTGTCAGTACTTTTCAATCCCAGAACTGCCGTGATATAAAAAAAAAAAATTTCCATGATTGTTTTCATAATATCTATTGTATTTGTGTGACTTTTACTCTAGGTGCCACTGGAGGAGGG
Source organism: Clarias fuscus (assembly GCA_030347435.1). Taxonomy (NCBI): domain Eukaryota; kingdom Metazoa; phylum Chordata; class Actinopteri; order Siluriformes; family Clariidae; genus Clarias; species Clarias fuscus. The sequence continues at coordinate 16,114,372 of CM059209.1, read as the reverse complement.
TCTAAACAAAACCATCCAGTATTTCAGCAAGGAGCTGGAACATCAAGCCAACAATCAATATATTCCCAAACCCAAGGCTGCTCGTATGAAGAAAGGCAGACCGAGACACAACTAGAGAACAGGATGCTTTTCTCAGGGATGCTGGGACACGCCTCATGTGCCCTCTAGCAGCCATTTTACACGGAGGTATTTCCCCCCATAAACCGGGTGATTTTTTTTTTTTCCCCCTCCGTTTTTGGAATGGAGCTTTAGCAAGAACTCTCCCTTTTGTGCTTGCTTTTCAAACTTGTGCCTCAGAAAAAGAGAGACAGAGAAAACCTAGACGCTAATTACCACGTCTTGCACTTTGGATTTTGTCAATTGCCTATTATTTAAGAAAATGGAAAAACTCCTCTCTGTGCTTTGTGCATTTATGCCATGCAGTTTTGTTTGATGTGAGAATTTTTTATTGTAATATGTCTCTGTTTTCATGTTGGGATTTGGATTATGGAGCATAACGATATCCCCTTTATTTATCTTGAATGTGCTGCAGTGGGACATCCGGGCGCTATTCTAAAGAAAAAAGAAAACTATGTGAAACGTGTTTCTGCTTTTTTTAATGTCATTTTGAGCCAAGTCTACTGTTGCCATTGTCACACTTCGAAGAGAACTCTTATGCTTTTTTCTGATTTCAGGGGAAAAAAGGCTATTTTAATAAAATATTTACACTCTTCGTTATACTGCTATTTATCTCTCACCTTCTCTACTTTGTGTATTGAACAGATGAAAAGAAAAATTATTCACTCATAAGCCTCATACCATGGTTTCTTTTTCTTTTTTTCTTTTATTTGCCAAATGGTCATTAAGAAAAAATGCATGCACACACATCAACGGAAAACCACATATATAAGCACTGCAAAGTCTAGGCATATAAACACAAGCTAATTTGAAAAAGCAGTGTACACATGTACACTTATACAAGTTAGACTAAACCTAGCATGCTTTTGATTACTGAAGAAAAGATGATTTATCTAAAGCTGAAACTATTAGTAGATGTCAAAGAGAACAAGATCACTGTGTTGCTTATTACAGGTAAACAAGATAATCATTGATTAGATAAACTTATTAGATTACTCTGGCAATGTCATTCAAATCATGTTGGGTTTTACTATCTATCTGGCTGTAAGGTGGAGGTCGACTGTTTTAATTTCTGCTAAGGTCATTACCAATGAGAAAGAAAAGCTAATAGTAGTCATAGTTGACGTTTGCTCCGTGTCTGTCAGCTGTAGGATAGCGAGGACCCATGGGAGCGTTCTCATCATAGTGATGCTGCCGCCCTTGATCCGTGGAGCGCGCATAGTCCTTCCAGTAAGCCAGATCAGTTTCTAGTCTCTGAAAGGAAAATAAAATGTTACTCTCTGACACTGAATCTTTCTCAAGGGCATTCAGCTGCTCTCTGACGTTAGTTGAAAATTAGAGCGATTGAAAAAGATAGTGCTGCTTGTCTCTCAGAAGGAAGCCTGTATGAAGTCATGCTGATTGGTAGCTGAAAGGAACAGGCTGAATGAAACAAAAATAATTCAATCTCAAACCAATTGAGATTTAAGACATGTACCTTTTCAATAACCTCGTGTACACATGGCTCATGACACAAAGTTGGCATCCTTAGGCTCATTAAAACTACATAAACTTAAGATTTTTTAAATGTGCATTTATTACCAAATTAAGAATTGAACTGTGTGCTTTAACTCACCGCCTCATCATACCCCAGGTACATAAACTGCTGAATCCATTGCTGCACATCAGGACGACTACGGTCCCAGAGATTCCTCTTAGGCCTTCGGAGAGAAGCCAGGAACTGCTTAGCCTTAGAAGGAGGAACTGCTACAGCTGCTGCCGCATTGACCTCACTCTCCACTAGAAAGAAACAGACAGCAAGCGTGGAAATGGGACTATATAGTCAAACTGCAGCCATACAAAGGAATATAAGGGACCTCTCTAGAATACTTTATATAACTATTTAAGAGATGGCATGAACTGGACAGATAAAGTGTTTTGTGTTGACATATGAGCAGCAGATTATAACAAGTCATGAGACTGGATATTCACGCACCTTCTCTCTTCAGAATTTTTCGTAGAGCACTCTCACTGGATACATCTGGGGAAAAATATCATGAATTCAGTCAGAATTAGCATGGAAGTTTTAGCATGAAACCACAAGTTGTGAGAAAGTTATTTTACAGTCTCGTCTGAATTACTGCACAATGCATGAGCACTGATTTCCATAAAATGCACACGCTGCACATTCCTCAGCACTGAACACACAGCTAGTGGCATATGGAGGTATTTAGCAGAGATTGTTTACAGGTGGCCGGAAAAAAAAAAAAGCCTGAACAATACATCTATATACAACTCGAGTAACATAACGACATTTGTCTTGGCCTTAAATTCTTTTTACATTTGTGCTGGCCAGTTTCTAGAATACACCGAACTGTCAGTAACAAAAGTCTTCTCTTTACTTCCCCCCAGGCTGGCCCAAAAACCTGGATCCTCAATCAAATAGTGTAAAATTTAACAGAAGCTTTACTTCATGAACAATAGCCTTTTGTGTACACGAGAATGAGTTTCAAATTTCTAATGTTAGTTTCTAAGCTGCATTGGGACTGGAATAAAAAGAAAAAGATCAAATTTCATAAAAGGCAAAACACCTATGGAACCAGACGGTGTAGTATTACTGAACATCAACATGCAGAGACTCGTGACCATTTTGGTGAAGCAAGGAAACTTTAATAATGGCTTTGCCTCAAACAAAATATATGTAGTTAAAGGCTATTAAAAATGACTTATCCTATTAGCTGCTATAAATTAACCTTTATAATAGCCTGCAGGCATGTAATAAGCAGGTGAGAATTAAACCTACTGTAGAAGCTCATAATTTTAAAGTGTTTAAAGTAATATCGTTACCCAAGGTTGTTGAATTTCAGCAAAATTTCCAACCAAACATTTGAAAACACTCACATGGGTAAAATGTACCTAAATTGGAAAAATGAGACATTTTTCTTCTTTTTCTCATCTTTTGAATTGAAAAAAAAGGAAAACACATTTCACCCATATTTTTTGATACACACATAATATCTACTTCACAACCCCCTTTTCCATTCTCAAGCTTCATGAGATATTCTTGAAAAAGAAATGCCTCTGTGTACTGTATGTATCTTGGACACCCTTATACTTTGCTGCTGTGCAAAAATGTATTAGATTTCATGCCAAGGACTTTCTGTGAAAAATATCTTCACATCAGCATCACCAAAACCCAACACTCTATGGCATTATTTCCACAATATTGTGCAATTTCACAACATTTATTTATATCTAGAGTTGCATTTTTTTTTCATTGTTAAACCACTCTATAAACTCCTCTTCAGCACATCTTAAAGACTTACTAATAGGGTTAAGTTCAGGACTCGATTGGCGATTCATGTGTAAAAATGATTGCTTATGCTCCTATAACCACTCTTTAAAAAATTGAGCTTGATGGATCTTGGAATTGTTGTCCTTGGAAATGGCTGTGCCATCAAAGAAGAAAAAAAAAACAATTGAACTTACTGGATAACCTTTTCATTCGGAACATTCAGGTAGTCAGCTGACTTCGTTTTATTGCCACATTACATAGCTGAGTCTAGAATTTACCTACTAAAGCACCTCCAAAGGACTGTACAGTGTCTAATATGCATGATGCTACACTAGGCATGTACAGAGCAAATTATGTGACTGTAGTTTCATACTGTAGTATTTGCTGATATACAATAGTCTCAATCTCACCTAAAATGATGTCTAAGAGCACAGAGACAAAACCTTTTGTTATATGTTAACAAAACGTAATAACACATGGAATAAATAATAGACGCCACTTTATATTCTTCCTGGACATACTGTACATTTACCCAGGTGTAGAGAATACATTTCTCCCTGGCTTTCATCAAGGATGTTTCCTATATAATTTATTGTCTTGGCTCTACGCATGATGTGCAAATAACTTCTAAGGGGACTTGGAAAAGCAGATCAGTGCACTACAGAATAACCTGCAGCTTAGCATACCTCCAGGCACCAAGACATGTTTAAGCTGCAGGTTAAAGATAAAACAAGTTTAAGCTGAGCACTGAGGTATGGGAGGGCAGTTTAACTTTAACATCCTGTCAGACATACTGCTTCGGTTATAATTGCAATACAACTGTTGAGCCATAGTCAGCAGGCTGGGAAAAGACACAGCAAGAGGTATTTAGCTGCAAGGGTTACCCAGGGCTGTAGCCAGAAGAACCTTCCTGAAAATTTCCATATAAACGAAATTGAGAGCCTAATGACTAAGTACGAAATGAAAATCCTAATTCCCATCCAGTCTTCCATTCTGATGACATTAACTAACGATAAATAGGACTCCAGTTGGCTCTATTGAAATAATGGAGGTCAGCTCTATGAATCATGCTGTTCTGCTTGTGTAATCTGCTCCTATTAGTTGTATAAATCGTACAATTTACTCTGGTGGGGAAAAAAAAAATAGATACAACTTCTTTAGGACGCTATAAAGCAGAATAGTTGACTATACATGAAACAAATGAATGATAATATTTATTGCTCACTGTGATGTGAATAGTTAACCGTTTGTATGCCACAGTATTTACACTCATTCCATTATTTTACAGTAATTATTGTAGCAATATTTATCCTATGTACTGTACATTCTATGTTATGTCAATTTCTGTGGGTGTAAGAATTTTTTTTTTTTTTTTTTTGCTTAACTGAACTGGAAATATAAATACAAAAATGAAGTATGAAAATATATATATATATACAGTTAGCAGATAATACTGATGACAATGAAAATTTGTTGCATGTTACAGAATTCACTCAATTTCTTGAGTACAACACTAGACATGCAAGGACAATCTCGATATTTAATTATCACAGAGAGACCCAGTTTATATTTCATAGATATTAAATTTATAAATAATTTTATCACTGTTTTAATTGTAATCTTTAAAACAACTGATTGTGTATCTCTGGAGTCTGCTTTAGCAGAAAGCACATATTCAAGGGTACAGTACTTTCACAATCCCTGAGACAAAATCAAAACTGCTTCTAGAGCACATGTACAAAGCTAAAGTCATTAAACAGAGACAGAGTTTTATCCCTACAGTATACATTTGGACCACACGTGCATTTCATTGCATCTCATTGTTTGTGCATATCTAGAACCGGTTACAAAGAGCAGAATATCTGTGCCTTGGTTTTGAGTTAAATGTATTTTTTTGGGAAGAGAGAAAAGTTTTAACAGACATCTGTGAAATGAAGCATTGGGAGGAAGCATTTACCTGAGAGAGCCAGTAGAGTGATTACTGCCAGGAAGGTAAAGAGCCGTAGGTAAAAGTTTGGGTACATCATCATGAACGCCATTCTTTTTCTCTGTCTGCACTCGTTTACTGTTGAGGGTTCGGATGCAGTGGAGGGAAAAAGAGAGGGGGAGAGAAAGGACTATGCAAGCACTCCCAGTGGAAACTTGCTCAGATGCCTGAGGGAGGAAATACTTCAAAACCAAAAGGAAAAACCGTGCGTGCGTTTTCCACATTTGATTGATACTGTGATATGTGATATTGATCCTTTTATCAAATGTATATGAATATTATGTGACCCACAAACAGGTACAGTGATAAAGCAATTGTCATACAGCAAAAATCTCATTTACAGCTGGTACATCTGAAGTGGAAAAGTAGAAGAAAAAAAGAACTCCATAAACATTTCTCTTGGCACCGAGTTCCTTTTGTGAGATATTCACTCTATCCGTTTCTCAGCAAATTTTCTAACTGAAAGAAACACTGCAGGTGAAAGATTTTAAACAAACACACATTTAAACATTAACATGAGTTGTGCGCAATGCATTGTTCATTTATTCATTCATTCATCTTTAATGCCTGCCTCTGCTCAGGGTCGTGGCAGTTCACTTAAATTTTCCTACTTAATGTTAACGTAGAACCAAATACATTTGTTGGAAAATATCACATGCCAGATACAAAAAAAAATATATATAGAATCACTTATGAACTTTTTTTTCGCATACACAAACAATCCTTCCATTGGATATGGTTCAGCTGGCAACAAGATATTTAACCCTAACTGATGCACTGAGTAGCTTCTCATTTCATCAAAAACCGTGTCAGAAGACATATTCTGTAGTCGTGGCAAAGATGCTACTTTGTTTCAACTTAGGGTCAACTTACAGATGATTATATATATATTCTAGAACAGAATGCTTTCTCCATTTCCCAATCAGGTAACTGATTTTTTCTATTACAATACTGTATATAATTATTTATTTAATTTATTATCTAAGACTTTATATTTGTATTCCATCGGGGTCAATAAGTAATGTTTGGACAACCCTGATGGCATGTGTGTGTACAGTGTTGGCATTCTCTCAGCACTGTGGGCACAAAGACTGTTTTGTTTAAAAGCCAAGAACCTGAAAAGTGGAGTCCAGAATACTGACTGACCTCACAAGAACAGAATCAGATTAGCATTGCAGGATTGCAGGTTTGTGTATTAAGTATGACATTTTTCTAAATCACAGAGATTTGAGTTTGTCACAAGAGAAGCTCTAGAGAGACATTTGTTGACATGCAGTCTACATAGTGTTTACTTGTGAAGTGGCACAAGATCTGCCCTGCGCTGTTCTGCACCCACTTGGTCCTGTGTGGGCTTACAGGTTAGTTAAGGACACAAGCTGATTTCTTTCTTCTTATTCTTTTTTTTTTTTTTTTTTTTTGCTTGAGTGAAAAATGCACAAGCAAAACATTATGAATGCTCATATTCTGAGGTCATAGATATGAGGACAATACTTCTGGTTTTATCACTGTAAACAATTTTTTTCTCCAGGTCCAAGACCAAGTTATGCGAAATAAGGAGCATTATATATTCTTTTTGTCCATATATACTGTATATATTTACACTCAAGCCCGAAATTATTCATACCTCTGGCACATTCTGACTTAAAGTTACTTTTATTCAGCCAACAAGCCACAGGCGTCTCCCAGAAGATAATAAGACGATGTACAAGAGGCATCATTGTGGAAAATTTTTTTTACTCATCTTTTATTTTTTATTTTATTTCATTTGAACAAAAAGTGTCATATCCAAAATTATTCATACCCTTCTCAATAATCAATAGAAAAGCCTTTAATGGCTATTATAGCAATCAAACGCTTCCTATAATTGCTGACCAGCTTCACTGGTATTTTTGCCCATTCATCTTTAGCGATGAGCTCCAACTCTTTCAGGTTGAAGGGTCTCCTTGCCATCACCCTGATCTTTAGCTCCCTTCACAGATTCTCATTTGGATTTAAGTCAGGACTCTGGCTGGGCCACTACAAAACGTTAATGTTTTGGTCTGCTAACCATTTCTTCACCAATTTTTGCCATGTTTTGGGTCGTTGTTATGCTGAAATGTCCACTGGCGCCCTGATGTTGTTGTTGAGAATTTTGATGTCTTGCTCCTTTTTGATGGTGTTGTTTACTGTGATTAGGTTCCCTGGTCCACTGGCTGAAACACACCTCCAAAACAATAGGTTCCCACCACCATGCTTGTCAGTGGGGATGGTGTTCTTAATTTAGGGTTGAAGGCTTCTACTTTTTTATGGCCAAAGAAGGCTTCATCCATCATTGTGGCCAAGCAATTCAATTTTTGTTTCATCTGACCATAAAACAGAAGACCAGAAGTCTTCTTCTTTGTCCAGATGAGCATTTGCAAAGGCCAAGCAACCTTTTGTGTGCCTTATCTGGTATCCTCCTTGGTCTGTGTCTGTGGAACCCAGCAGTGTGTAGTGTCCATTAGACTTCTGCCTTGAGATGTTGCCACCAGCAGAGCAAAGATTCATCAGGATGGCCTTGGTGGTGATCCCTGGATTCTTTTTTCTTTTTTTTTTTTACCTCTCTCACTATCCTCCTAGCAAGCACACTTTTCATTTTTAGCTTCCGACCACGTCCTCTGAGATTTCACAGTGCAGAACGTCTTGCATTTTTTAAATAATACTTTGCACTGTAACCATGTTAGGAACCTCCACTAGAGGTCACTGTTTATGTCTGTCGGTCTTGTGTAGTTCATGTTGGTTGACTCAGTTTCCCAGAAGGCACCTCAGTCAGGTGATGAGTGCTCACCTGGACTGAGGTGCCTCATTAAAGCTTCTATAAATAGCAGTCTGTTCTGGGAAACTGGGTCGAGCATTGTTTGTCTATTTGCCAGTTTGTCAGTATGTTTGTCTGTTTGGTATGTTTGTCTGGTATGTTTTTCTATTTGCCTGTTTGTCTGTTGGTTTGTTATGTTTATATTTGTAACTACCGTCATGTGGGCAGTCCTTTTGTTTGGTTCTTGTTTCTTTAAGTTTATACTTTGGTTTGTTTTGTAGCCTTTGTTTGTCTAGGGCTCTACTGTTTGTTCTCCTTATGTTCCTTGTGTTGCTGGATTCATGGAGCTATCCTGTTTCATGTTTAGCTAGGCTGTCTCCTCCTGTATCCTGTGTAAGTACTGTTCTGTCCTCTGGTTTAGTTTTGTGTAGCCACATGCAGGCCTAGCTGCTAGCAGGGTTAGCCGCTAGTAGGCCTTAATTGCTAGTAGGGTTAGCCCTTAGTAGGGTTAGCCTCCTGTAGGCTAGCCTCTAGGGGAATTGACTGCTAGTGGTTCTGGTCGCTAGTAGGTTAGCCGCTAGTTTGGAGTAGCCTCATGTGTGCTTTGCCTTTGTGTTCACTTCCCCACCATTAGTTCAGTACTAACCCGGTTAGCCACTAACCCCTTTAGATACTAACCTGGTTAGGTCAGCATCCAGTGTCCCCAGCATTCCATGTAGCTACTAACCCAACTAACCACTAACCCAGCCTGTTCCATCTCCAGTCCTGTCTCTAGTCTCTCCTGTCTCTAGTCTCTCCTGTCTCTAGTCTCTCCTGTCTCTAGTCTCTCCTGTCTCCTGTCTCTCCAGTCTCTGGTTCCCCTATGTGTCTTAGTTAGCTCAGCTCCATGTTTCCTCATCCCCAGTTCTCTTTGTCGGTCCCCTGTGTCAGCTCCTGGCTCCCATGTCAGCTCTTGTCCCTGTGTTGGCGCGCCGTTCCCTGTCGGTTCCTGGCTCCCATGTCAGCTCTTCTCCCTGTGTTGGCGCGCCGTCCCTGTTTTTCCTGAGCCCTAGTTTTAGTTTGAGTTTGTTGTTTTGGTTCCTTTGTTTGTTTGTGTCTGTTTTTGAGTTCTGTTAAATAAAGACTTTTTCTGTTTGCAACACCCCTCTGCCTTCATGCCTACCTCCATGCCCACGGCAACCCCATCAGCCGGGTCTAGCCAGCACCCCCAGCTAGACCCATGACAGAATGCTCGACCTAATCAAGGCATAGCAGAGGGGGCCCCCCAGGAGAATTTTTTTTTGGGGGGGCTGGGACCGTAACGCTGGGGCAAGCAGGCTGAGGGTCGTCGGCTTGCCCTACAGCAGAACTGGGAAAGGTCCCACTACCTTCGTCCAGGGCCTCACGTGGAGGCCCCAGAGCACTGCTTCCAGAGCCTCACGTGGAGGCCCCAGAGCACCGCTTCCAGAGCCTCACGGGGAGGCCCCAGAGCACCGCTTCCAGAGCCTCACGGGGAGGCTCCACCCCTTCGTCTCCGAGCCTCACGGGGAGGCTCCACCCCTTCGTCTCCGAGCCTCACGGGGAGGCTCCACCCCTTCGTCTCCGAGCCTCACGGGGAGGCTCCACCCCTTCGTCTCCGAGCCTCACGGGGAGGCTCCACCCCTTCGTCTCCGAGCCTCACGGGGAGGCTCCACCCCTTCGTCTCCGAGCCTCACGGGGAGGCTCCACCCCTTCGTCTCCGAGCCTCACGGGGAGGCTCCACCCCTTCGTCTCCGAGCCTCACGGGGAGGCTCCACCCCTTCGTCTCCGAGCCTCACGGGGAGGCTCCGCCCTTCGTCTCCGAGCCTCACGGGGAGGCTCCGCCCTTCGTCTCCGAGCCTCACGGGGAGGCTCCGCCCTTCGTCTCCGAGCCTCACGGGGAGGCTCCAACCACCTTCCAGTGCCTCAGTGGGGGATCCCCCCCCTTCCCGTCCCAGAGCATCAATGGAGGTCTCACATCCACCACCCGGCTTCGGCGTCGAGTCTACCACCCCGAGAACGGGCCATTGCCGCCTCCACTGCCAAGCGTCAAGGGTAGACCGGAGACTGCCTCCGGCGCCTGGCTTCGGCGGCATTCCAGTTTCGCCCGCCTTCCTATCCTGCTCGGGGAACCAGCTCGTCGGCGTCGTAAGTCGGGTGAAATGACTCAAGACAATGGGGACCTCTGGTAACGCTCCGGAGGAGCGTTTTTAAGGGGGGGGGTACTGTTAGGAACCTACACTAGAGGTCACTGTTTATGTCTGTCGGTCTTGTGTAGTTCATGTTGGTTGACTCAGTTTCCCAGAAGGCACCTCAGTCAGGTGATGAGTGCTCACCTGGACTGAGGTGCCTCATTAAAGCTTCTATAAATAGCAGGCTGTTCTGGGAAACTGGGTCGAGCATTGTTTGTCTATTTGCCAGTTTGTCAGTATGTTTGTCTGTTTGGTATGTTTGTCTGGTATGTTTTTCTATTTGCCTGTTTGTCTGTTGGTTTGTTATGTTTATATTTGTAACTACCGTCATGTGGGCAGTCCTTTTGTTTGGTTCTTGTTTCTTTAAGTTTATACTTTGGTTTGTTTTGTAGCCTTTGTTTGTCTAGGGCTCTACTGTTTGTTCTCCTTATGTTCCTTGTGTTGCTGGATTCATGGAGCTATCCTGTTTCATGTTTAGCTAGGCTGTCTCCTCCTGTATCCTGTGTAAGTACTGTTCTGTCCTCTGGTTTAGTTTTGTGTAGCCACATGCAGGCCTAGCTGCTAGCAGGGTTAGCCGCTAGTAGGCCTTAATTGCTAGTAGGGTTAGCCCTTAGTAGGGTTAGCCTCCTGTAGGCTAGCCTCTAGGGGAATTGACTGCTAGTGGTTCTGGTCGCTAGTAGGTTAGCCGCTAGTTTGGAGTAGCCTCATGTGTGCTTTGCCTTTGTGTTCACTTCCCCACCATTAGTTCAGTACTAACCCGGTTAGCCACTAACCCCTTTAGATACTAACCTGGTTAGGTCAGCATCCAGTGTCCCCAGCATTCCATGTAGCTACTAACCCAACTAACCACTAACCCAGCCTGTTCCATCTCCAGTCCTGTCTCTAGTCTCTCCTGTCTCTAGTCTCTCCTGTCTCTAGTCTCTCCTGTCTCTAGTCTCTCCTGTCTCCTGTCTCTCCTGTCTCCTGTCTCTCCAGTCTCTGGTTCCCCTATGTGTCTTAGTTAGCTCAGCTCCATGTTTCCTCATCCCCAGTTCTCTTTGTCGGTCCCCTGTGTCAGCTCCTGGCTCCCATGTCAGCTCTTGTCCCTGTGTTGGCGCGCCGTTCCCTGTCGGTTCCTGGCTCCCATGTCAGCTCTTCTCCCTGTGTTGTGTGGTCCCACTACCTTCGTCCAGGGCCTCACGTGGAGGCCCCAGAGCACTGCTTCCAGAGGGGCTCCGCCCTTCGTCTCCGAGCCTCACGGGGAGGCTCCGCCCTTCGTCTCCGAGCCTCACGGGGAGGCTCCGCCCTTCGTCTCCGAGCCTCACGGGGAGGCTCCAACCACCTTCCAGTGCCTCAGTGGGGGATCCCCCCCCTTCCCGTCCCAGAGCATCAATGGAGGTCTCACATCCACCACCCGGCTTCGGCGTCGAGTCTACCACCCCGAGAACGGGCCATTGCCGCCTCCACTGCCAAGCGTCAAGGGTAGACCGGAGACTGCCTCCGGCGCCTGGCTTCGGCGGCATTCCAGTTTCGCCCGCCTTCCTATCCTGCTCGGGGAACCAGCTCGTCGGCGTCGTAAGTCGGGTGAAATGACTCAAGACAATGGGGACCTCTGGTAACGCTCCGGAGGAGCGTTTTTAAGGGGGGGGGTACTGTTAGGAACCTCCACTAGAGGTCACTGTTTATGTCTGTCGGTCTTGTGTAGTTCATGTTGGTTGACTCAGTTTCCCAGAAGGCACCTCAGTCAGGTGATGAGTGCTCACCTGGACTGAGGTGCCTCATTAAAGCTTCTATAAATAGCAGTCTGTTCTGGGAAACTGGGTCGAGCATTGTTTGTCTATTTGCCAGTTTGTCAGTATGTTTGTCTGTTTGGTATGTTTGTCTGGTATGTTTTTCTATTTGCCTGTTTGTCTGTTGGTTTGTTATGTTTATATTTGTAACTACCGTCATGTGGGCAGTCCTTTTGTTTGGTTCTTGTTTCTTTAAGTTTATACTTTGGTTTGTTTTGTAGCCTTTGTTTGTCTAGGGCTCTACTGTTTGTTCTCCTTATGTTCCTTGTGTTGCTGGATTCATGGAGCTATCCTGTTTCATGTTTAGCTAGGCTGTCTCCTCCTGTATCCTGTGTAAGTACTGTTCTGTCCTCTGGTTTAGTTTTGTGTAGCCACATGCAGGCCTAGCTGCTAGCAGGGTTAGCCGCTAGTAGGCCTTAATTGCTAGTAGGGTTAGCCCTTAGTAGGGTTAGCCTCCTGTAGGCTAGCCTCTAGGGGAATTGACTGCTAGTGGTTCTGGTCGCTAGTAGGTTAGCCGCTAGTTTGGAGTAGCCTCATGTGTGCTTTGCCTTTGTGTTCACTTCCCCACCATTAGTTCAGTACTAACCCGGTTAGCCACTAACCCCTTTAGATACTAACCTGGTTAGGTCAGCATCCAGTGTCCCCAGCATTCCATGTAGCTACTAACCCAACTAACCACTAACCCAGCCTGTTCCATCTCCAGTCCTGTCTCTAGTCTCTCCTGTCTCTAGTCTCTCCTGTCTCTAGTCTCTCCTGTCTCTCCTGTCCTGTCTAGCCCTGTCTCCTGTCTCTCCAGTCTCTGGTTCCCCTATGTGTCTTAGTTAGCTCAGCTCCATGTTTCCTCATCCCCAGTTCTCTTTGTCGGTCCCCTGTGTCAGCTCCTGGCTCCCATGTCAGCTCTTGTCCCTGTGTTGGCGCGCCGTTCCCTGTCGGTTCCTGGCTCCCATGTCAGCTCTTCTCCCTGTGTTGGCGCGCCGTCCCTGTTTTTCCTGAGCCCTAGTTTTAGTTTGAGTTTGTTGTTTTGGTTCCTTTGTTTGTTTGTGTCTGTTTTTGAGTTCTGTTAAATAAAGACTTTTTCTGTTTGCAACACCCCTCTGCCTTCATGCCTACCTCCATGCCCACGGCAACCCCATCAGCCGGGTCTAGCCAGCACCCCCAGCTAGACCCATGACAAACCACTGGAACTTCAAAACATTTAGATATGGTCTTATAGCCCTTTCTGTTCACATCCATAAAAATTATTACAATAAAAATAAATAAATAATTTTTTTTTTGGTAAAATGATGAGTAACTGAAGAATTTTTAACAGCCATGTTGAAAGACAATTTCGTGGTCATGGTAAAGATGTTACTGTGTTTTTTTGAAGGATCAAATTATTATAAAGCAACTTTGAAATGGTGATCCTGGTTTTGAGTTTTGAGTTCAATGTGTATTTTTTTATATCATTCCCTCTGGCTCCAAAATTTTTATATATAAATCTGGGTTTGAACACTTAAATAGACTAGTACACATGAGTGCTTCCTGGTAAAGGTACTGTACAAACTCTGTCAAATTCCCTTCAGTGGTTTAGGAGGAGTTGTTGATAACAGATGTGAAACCTCACTCTTTTTTTAGGAATAATTTTTTTCCAGAAAGAAAAATTTGTAAAAAAAGTTAAACTAGTCTAGGTTTCCTAGAAAGGTACTTTTCAATTTTAGTACAGTACCCATGACTGGTTTAGGAGGAGCTGCGGATAGCAGATTTAAAAAATATATCTATATCTATCTATCTATCTATCTATCTATATATATATATATATATATACATTAGGTAGCATAGATATGTAATAGCTGTATCATCATACAGCTATTACATATCTATGCTTCCGTTTAGTGAAGGTTTGATCAGATTTCCATTAATTGTTTCAGAAGAGTTATGAGGAGAGGAAAAGTGTGACGTTGATGGACACTAATGTGAGATGATTGACAGTGATCCCTAAGTGTCACATAATGTGTCTTGCTAGGAAGATTGGAGTTCGACCGAAAAATCAGGTCTCTACCATAGAAAGTAATGAGTTTCACTAGTTCGATGTTTGTAAAACCTCATTTTTATGGTCCATTTTGCCACATTATATTTAAATAGCTAGAAGTTTACTAATAAAGAACTAATGAATAATCATTTCAAAATATATGAAAAATTGAGTATAGCCGTTTAAATTATTATTTATCTTTACCTTATTTGACTTGTTTTTTGGTGTTATTTTTCTTCCAGGTTGTACACACGTGGACAAAATTGTTGGTACCCTTGAAAGAAAAACACACAATGGTCACATAAATAACTTTAATCTGACAAAAGTAATAATTAAAAAAAAATTCTATGAATGTTAACCAATGAAAGTCAGACATTGCTTTCCAACCATGCTTCAACAGAATTATTTAAAAAAATAAACTCATGGAACAGGCCTGGACAAAAATGATGGTACTCCTAGAAAATACTGAAAATAATGTGACCAAAGGGACATGTTAATTCAAGGTGTGTCCACTAATTAGCATCACAGGTGTCTACAATCTTGCAATCAGTCAGTGGGCCAATATATAGGGCTCCAGGTAGTCACAGTGTTGTTTGGTGACATGGTATGTACCACACTCAACATGGACCAGAGGAAGCGAAGGAAAGAGTTGTCTCAGGAGATTAGAAAGAAAATTATAGACAAGCATGTTAAAGGTAAAGGCTATAAGACCATCTCCAAGCAGCTAGATGTTCCTGTGACTACAGTTGCACATATTATTCAGAAATTTAAGATCCATGGGACTGTAGCCAACCTCCCTGGACGTGGCCGCAGGAGGAAAATTGATGACAAATCAAAGAGACGGATAATCCGAATGGTAACAAAAGAGCCCAGAAAGGCTTCTAAAGAGATCCAAGGTGAACTTCATGCTCAAGGAACATCAGTGTCAGATCGCACCATCCGTCATTGTTTGAGCCAAAATAGACAACATGGGAGACGACCAAGGAGGACACCATTGTTGAAAACAAATAATAAAAAAGCCAGACTGGATTATGCCAAACTACATGTTGACAAGCCACAAAGCTTCTGGGAGAATGTCCTATGGACAGATGAGACAAAAATGGAACTTTTTGCCAAGGCACATCATCTCTATGTTCACAGACGAAAAAATTAAGCATATCAAGAAATGAAAACTGTCCCTACTGTGAAACATGGAGGAGGCTCTGTTATGTTCTGGGCTGCTTTGCTGCATCTGGCACAGGGTGTCTTGAATCTGTGCAGGGTACAATGAAATCTCAAGACTATCAAGGGATTCTAGAGAGAAATGTGCTGGCCAGTGTCAGAAAGCTGGGTCTCAGTCGCTGGTCATGGGTCTTGCAACAGGACAATGACCCAAAACACACAGCTAAAAACACCCAAGAATGGCTAAGAGGAAAACATTGGACTATTCTAAAGTGGCCTTCTATGAGCCCTGACCTCAATCCTATTGAGCATCTTTGGAAGGAGCTGAAACATGTGGTCTGGAAAAGGCACCCTTCAAACCGGAAACAACTGGAGCAGCTTGCTCATGAGGAGTGGGCCAAAATACCTGCAGAGAGGTGCAGAAGTCTCATTGACAGTTACAGGAATCGTTTGATTGCAGTGATTGCCTCAAAAGGTTGTGCAACAAACTATTAAGTTAGGGGTACCATCATTTTTGTCCAGGCCTGTGCCATGAGTTCGTTTTTTTTTTTATAATTCCGTTGAAGGATGGTTGAAAAGCAATGTCTGACTTTCATTGGTTAACATTCATAGAATTCTTATTTATTATTACTTTTGTCAGATTAAAGTTATTTCTGTGACCATTGTGAGTTTTTCTTTCATTGACCGAAGGGTACCAACAATTTTGTCCACGTGTGTATGTTGTAATAATGAGCTGTTTTTCTGGTTATGAAACAGGTGCTTTGTTTTTTAAGGAGAACACATTGTTTGTCTTCGTCTAGTCTTGTGTTTAAGCTGGTGGATAAAGAAAATTTAATTAAAAAAAGTCTTCAGCATGTTCAATATTTACTGCTGTTAAGATTGCATTTGTGTGTTTTTGCAACACTTGGCGGTGGAGATTGCAGTCGTATCTCCATGTCCTATCATCTTCAAACAACCTTTGTTAATGGAAGAGAGGTGAGGAGAAGAACCAGAGCCCAACAACAATCACATCACACGACATTTTCAACACACAAAGCTTCAATTCTAAACACAACCTCAAATACAATCAGCCGTGAAAGCTTTGTATTTCAATGCTGCTTCAAATGAGTAAACCTAATAACACAATCCAATCTGAAATGTTCTGTTGTCATGGTCATACTTTTTGTTCATTTTTATAATGGCATCAATAATCCTTGAGTCAATAAGAATGTGTTTCTGAAACATAACATATACTGTATATATCAATCAAAAATTACCAGGTCCACCCTGTGTCACTTCTGAACCAAAGGATGGACTCCACAAGACCTCTAAACCTCTAACCTCTGTTAACTTAGATTGAGATCTGGGTATTTGGAGCCCAAGTCAATACTTTGACCTCTTTGTCAAGGCAAATTATCCTGCTAAAAGAAGCCACTGCCATCAGGGAATATTTGGTCTGCCACAATTTTTGGTAGGTGTTATGTGTCAAAGCAACATCCATCCATATGCCAGGACCCAGGGTTTTACAGCAGAGCATTGCCCAGCGCAACACACCATCATGCTGTCTTCCAGATAATTGTCCAGAAAAGTAAAACAACAATGGCTTGCCCATCGTAGTCACTTTCAGCAGTGGACAGGGGTCGGCATGGACACTCTGACCAGTTGCAGCCCATTAAGAGGATGTGATGTACTGTATATTCTGACACCTGACACCAAAAAATAACTTTTTCAGCAAATTGCGCTATCACAATAGCTCTTCAGTGGGATTGGGCCTCACAGGTTAGCCTTTACTTCACATATGGATTAATGAACCTTGAACACCCATGACCCACCAGGTCACCAGTTGTCCTTTTTTGCACTACGTTTTGTAGGTACTAACCTCTGAAGACATGCCATTTTGGAGATGCTCCAAGTCAGCATTTTACCCATTACAACGTGGCCCTTGGTAAAGTCTATCACACCCATACAGTATGCTTTCCCATTTTTCCTCCTTGTAGCACATCAGCTTTGAGAACTGAGTGGGATATAATGGGCACTTGCTGCCCATTATATCCCACCCCTTGACAGGCGTCACTATAAAAAAGATTATTCATGTTATTTACTTAACCTGTCGGTGCTTATAATGTTATGGCTAATCAGTGTATATACTGTACTGTATACATACACCCCTGGCCAAAAACAGTCACACACACTTAGATTCTGTTTGATCACAAACACAATTTGAGGAATGACAACACAATATCTCACATCTGTATATGTTAATGAAATAACTATATATTAAAATATAAAATTATGAAAAGATGTATTGGTGTCTTTGATTTTGGAAATATTATAATAAAAAAGAACAAAAGAGACTATAAAGCTAAAACACATATAAACTATTCTCTGGAGTTTACAGTAGCAGGGAGCACATGGAAATACAGCTCATTGGAAAAACACATAGCCAGGTGCTGTCAGTTGTCAGTATCCTCTGACTGTTCTGGATAAGTGACAGAGTCATAACCTAAATAGCTGTTCAGAGGAAAGTGAGCCCAGTAGGTTCTTGCCAAGTCCAGCAATGTATCATACGCTCCCTGAGCTCTTAACTCCTCCATCCAGCCATAGAAGTCTGAGGACCACATGTTCCAGTAGGGCATGATGTACGTCTCCTCACGCTCCATTTTGACCACGGTGTCTATGTCAGGAGAAGCACAAAGCTGGTTTTACCGCAGTGTATACTGAGTGGGGAAAACTGCAGTACAATGTCCAGAGCTGTGAGGAAAATACACATTCAACCTTTGAATAAATAAATAAGCACATTAAAATAGTGCCTACCTTCCAGTGACTCAAGAGAGCCCTCTCCACTTTCAGAGCCTGAGTGAGAGACTGAGACACAAAGACACAAACATAATACATGGAAAATTCCCAGGCTGATTTTAAACTATAGTATTGACAAAGAGCTCTCTGTTTAATATCCACAGAATCTACTGAGTGAACTGGCTTAATCGTTGTCATGTGTCGGTTCATCGAAATGGCAGATCCGTCAATATCATGTCCGTCAACATGCATTCTAATCTTAAAAAGTGTCAACTGCACTATATTGCCAGATTTTGTGGAGCCCTAAGAATTCACAACTATATGCCTTTGTCGAACATCTCATTCAGGATGCGTTCTCCAATTGCAATTAATTTAATAACTGCTGTATAATCCCCAGTCTTCTGGAAAGATTTTCCACTAGACTTTGAAGCATGGCTGGGGATTTGTGTTTTGTGCACAGGTGCATGCTCATGCTGGAACAGGTTTGTATATCTTAATTCCAATAGAAACCAGGGAAAGTGTAATGCTACAGCAGAGATTCAATACAATTGTGTGCTTCCAACATTTTGTGACAGTTTCTGGATAGACTACATGCGCATGTGTTGGTCAGATGTCCACAAACTTTTGGCCCTCTATTACATGGAATGGTAATGAAATCAAATACCGGCTATGGAGAGAGGAAGAACAATCATGGTGCAGAGTAACACTGAGACGTGCAGACGAGACATGCTGGAATTCTGTCTGTAAGAAACAGATGCATTTAACACATAATGCAAAAGTACAAGAACAGAAGTTTTAGAATAAATGTAGACATTTGTGTGGTGGGAGTAATTTGTGCATGATAAACATTTAAAGATGGTAAAAAAAAAAGGGGGGGTTCTAAACAAACTTTTCAAACATTTAAGACAAAACATTTTATTCAGTTTGTGTAGGAATAAAAAGGTAAAACAAAAAAAAGAAGAAGAAAAAAAAGTCATGCTAAATGTTTTAGTTAAGTTACATTTTAACCATGTCATGGCTACACATGCTGGGTAAGAAGCCAGTTTAACAAATGCATATGTTTAAAAAAAAAAAAAAAAAGTTAAAAACTTGCTACTACAAGCAAGTGTCTGAACAGGACAGAACTGACAAAATAATTCAATAAAACATACTGAAGCACATGTTTAACACAAGTGACTTTTAAGCCTTAATATATAGTTCTCTTTCACTTGTTAAGCAAATGTTAAGAAAATTAGGTTATTAATATAATATTTAAGTATAATTTCTTTACTATTGATTATGACGAAAATGGAAAGTAATCCTTCAGACCTATATTACAGTCGAAACTGCCGCATTTATATAATCTATAAACAATAATGTGCGCAATATATATATATACTATATAGTTTTTGCTATTAAAACTAAAAACATGCAGAATCCAGTAAAATGCGCTCACTTATACACAAGACCAATAAATCGACAGACGTACCTGGAGATGCTAGAAGTGCAGGTCATACAGCAAGCTCTACACTGGAGACGTCTTCTCACAGTAAGACAGGAGCACGTTGCATCATTCTTCTCCTCATGCCAATAAATGGCACTTCACAGTCAAAGTGCCCTGTTTGCTTTTCCCAGGATAGTGTGCCAGTCCATCAGAAGAGTCCACATGCCCATGCAGCACTGAAAGACAGACACGTACAGTGCAGACAGAAAACGGAGCCTAAATAAGCACATATTTCCAGATAAACGGCTTCATAAACTTATTTCAACCTCTGCCAAAGAGACATTGTGCTTCTTGATAATAAATCAAACATTTCTGCTCTACTTACTACAAACATGCAACATACTACAGTGCCTTGCTGACGTATTCACCTCTTTTGAACTGGTGCATATTTTTATTTTATTTTTACAACATGAACATGAAATGGGTTCAACTGGGATTAAAAATGATTGATCTAAACAAAATATTATATTAATTATAATTATAATAATATTATGTGTAATATGTCTGCAACAACACGTTCATTAAGAAAACAGAGAGTGTAGCTAAATATGCAATGCCTGGATTATACTGGGAATACCTGGAATATACTAGTGTATTATACTGGGTGGAATAAGGTTTACAGCTACAGTCTTGGGAAAAATTAAAGCATACCCTCCTTCAAGTGTGTTTGTATAAATAACAATTGTGTGGTCTTTACCAGCTTCTGCTGGAAGAAATGCAAGAGACATCGGGTGTTTAAAAATGATTAAAATAAATAAATAAATGAATAATAGAAATAATAAAATAATATGCTTTCTTTCTTTCTTTACCAAAAGTAAACCAACATTTAGGTTGGAGGGAAAAAAAACAAGGTCCATTTCTATTTCCAGAATCATTGAAAGAGGAACCAACAACCAGGTATTATTAATAAAAATGCACAAGATAAGCTAATCATCAAGAATTATGATTACCTCAACACAAACAAAACATTTGGCAGTGTCTGTGTTTTCGAGGGTAAGGAGTAAGTCTACCTGTCAAGAAGAAAGAACATCAGCCACGACGACAGAGACGTAACTGTTGCTTCATCATCCTCTGAGCTATTAAGGTATTAAGGCAGATGTACTTAAAATTCTCCACTCATCACGGAGAGATTTTACCCATCAAAACAATCAGCAATTTTCAAGAGTGGGCCTTCCAGGAAATTCAGTGTAGGGTCAGACCATGTCATGTTCAGAGAGATTAAAAATCCCAATAGCGCCATCAAGTGACTTACAGGCTTCTGCAAGCACATTAAATATTTTTGTTCATGATAGCGCAATGAGAAAAAGACCATGAACAAGCATAGCTTTAATGGAAGGGTGGCTAGGAAAATACCCAGTCTCTCTGATAATAATAATAATAATAATAATAATAATAATAATAATGCCTGCATGATTGAATGTGAACAAATAATGCAGGGTCTGGAAAAAAAAACTTTGTACTGATAAAAAAACAGTGGAGATATTTGGTGAACACCTATACCTTTGGCGCATATCATGACAAACACTTTATATGGGCAGTCGAGCATGGTGGTGGAGAGCATGTTTAACAGTCAAGACCTGGGACACTTATTCGCAGAATGCTGAACTCCACTCTGAACTCTTTTTGTGTGTGTGTGTGTGGAAAAATTACCTATATAGTGTGAGAGGAAGGAAATGAAACATTACCTGTAACACCCTCGTCACCTCTCACAGTAATACTGAGATGAAAATATAGAAGGAATGTGGAAATAACAGGATGTGTGAGGCTCTTTGTACATGTACAGCATAATACACAGCATTCCTAGAAGAGCATGTGCTGTGGTCCTTTGTTCTTTATAGAAGTTGGTAAGGACAACAATTTTTACTAAGGACCTGATAAATTAAAAGCATTGAAATAAATAATTTGTGTATGTTAAATGTCTCTTGAAATAAGGATTCATGGATAATCAATGTATCCTTATGTCGAAACCACCTCCAGAAATGTGAACACACTTTGTAATGTGTCAATTTGGCAGTGCATGCTTGGTTTAATTCAAATTTTCTATTCATTTTTATTTCTATAGCGCTTTTAACAATGGTCATTGTCTCAAAGCAGCTCCAAAAAATGAAAAGAAAATTTATGGAAGATTGTATGAGTGAGAAAAATGTGTCTAGATAATAATGAGATTGTCGGCGACGGTGGCAAGGAAAAACTCCCTGAGATCATGTTCCACTTCAAAACAGAAAGTTTAGGCTTCAGTGAGCACAGGCTAAAGACTAAAAAACGTTGCCTGGTCTGATGAATCTTGATTTCTGCCAAGAAACATAGATGGTAGTCAGAATTTGGTGCCAGGAGCATAAATCTAATTGACCCAACCTGCTACAGTATGTGTAAACAGTCCAGGCTGGTGGAGGTGGTGTAATAGTGTGGGGAATATTTCCTTGAAACTTAACTATGAAATAATGAACCCAGAAGATGATTCCTGGTAAGATGATTTTCCTTTCTTAATTTGACTCATCATTACAAACAATGAACCATATTTTCAGACAGGTATCATTTTCTGAACCTCTGGTTTAAATTTGCCAAAAAAGTCAAAAAACAAAAACATTTTGGCCCACAATATTCATTTTTAGCTCCACCTTATGACTTGATTCAGATCCTTATATGTTTAAAGGTTCCCATTTTTGCAGACCATTAATGCAATATAAGCTTTATCATTGTGATTTCCTTTTCCTACCTAATAAGCATTGGATTTTGTGACTGTAAAGGAAGTCAAAGTGTATCAATGTGTACAACAAGAAATTCTTAAAAATCCGTACTGAAATTTCAGAAACTTTCATTCTATTTTATCATTAGAATCACCTCACTGGCCCGATCATCCGGAGATCGCTAGTTCGATTCCCGGGTGATGCCGTAACCTCTCGCAGCCAGGTCTAGAGAGAGCTGATTGGCCGAGCTCTCTCAGAGGGGAGGGATGAGAGGTACTTTGTGCTGCCACATTAATCACGGCTCTACAGCCAATCAGGGGCGTCTGTGAGCTCACGCAAGCGGAGGGAGCGGATAGCACTGTCCTCCGAGTGTGTTACGCCGCCCCCAATGGTGAGTGAGCGAGCAGTTCAAAAAGAGGTGGTCGGCTGGCGTTACATTGTTCGGAGTAAACATGTGATAGTCTTCGGCCCTCCCGGCTGAGTGGTAGTAGTAGCCTTAATGTGGGAGCCCCCTAGTGACGGGGAGGAATTAGACACGACTAAATTAGGGAGAAAATCTGGGAAAAAAAAGAATCACCTCACTGGCTTTTACTTGTTTTCCTCCCTCTATTTTCTTAATCAGGACCATGCTTGCCTGCTCACCACTGTGTCAGCGATGTTACGACAGATGGCAAAGAAGTCAATGTACGCTAAAATCCTTTTCTGTTATTCTGCAAAACTTTTATTGAACAAAAGTATTTTAATTCTCACCACACTGTCCTCAATACAGTACCATAATGCTGGATCTAAACGATTCATATATGCAACTTATCTTTATATATATTTGTATTTATGTATTTATATGTACATATAGAGGAAAGAAGAATTAAATAACATTGCTCAATAACATTCAGACATATTCTTAAAAAATGATCAACACTCTTCTTGGTAAACAGACAGATGTGGCTAAAGGAAAGAGAACAAAAACAGTTTACATTTATTATTATGCTTAGTGTTCACAATCAGCTAGGCAAGTGTGAGTGTTATTGAGAGATGTGTGTGTGTGTGTGTGTGTGTGCGTGTGTGTGAAGGAACTCCAAGTTGATAAGGACACTAAGCATAGCCGTACTGGAGATATGTGGCACATTTGGCTGTAGAATTAAACACATTCAAACTCCCGGGTGGTTCATAAAGATGCTTAGCCCCGCCTCTTCCTCAATGCATCAGGACTTATACACGCAGCCTGTTTACCTAAAGAAAAGGCGCCCTGAACCTAAAGAAACCCTGAAGAGCGACTTGTATTTATGGTAAACATTTGAACTAAGTACAGTAAGAACCAAGAAAACCAAGGTTCACTGTGTGCACTGAGTCAGTGAAATTGAAAGCTGGCATGAATGGAAGTCAGCATTAGAAATTTCAGCTTCAAGGCTGAGTTTTGCAGGCCTTATTTAGCTCCAAGTCCAGTGCTGAAGAACATTTTAAATTGAATTCTGGTACAGTTGCAGTGGCGGACATGCAAAGACGCTGATGTGCTCTACATACTGGCTCTTTAGGTGGACACACAATCTGGGCAGCACCCCACTGTGCATGTTATGCCTTTTTCACCCAAAAACCCATATACATAAAGCAGTGCAAAAGATCAATGAACTGTATGAATTTAAATATATGTTTAGCTGCTAATCACATGCTATGACCAAAAGCAAAAATCATCCTACTGTTGGCCTGATATGCTTCTTATTAATGCACAATGTGAAGTATCTAAAACAGTCCAAGTTGGAGTGAGAGAGGATCTAAACACAGATGCTATTCAATCAAAGCCAATAAAAGCAGAGGAGCTTTAAGCCAAAGGCAGAGGGATTGTTAACAACAGTCACACAGTGAATCAGACTGTATTTATTTCTAGGTCCTCCTCAAAGGCTGGAATTCAATTTTTAAACAAATAATTAACAGGTTTATGGGTATTTCAACTTAAAAGAAGATCCAGTTTCTCCTTGACAGAGCCTTCTGAGAAAGTACAGGATTCCTACAGGATATCCTTTTTTTTGCTCACAAATGGATCCTGCCATCCAA
The DNA here is from genome assembly GCA_030347435.1 of Clarias fuscus. Lineage (NCBI taxonomy): Eukaryota > Metazoa > Chordata > Actinopteri > Siluriformes > Clariidae > Clarias > Clarias fuscus. The sequence goes on along the minus strand of CM059209.1, from coordinate 16,090,100 downwards.
CCCCGAGGCTTGATTAAAGTCTTACAAGGAGACAGGCATGGAGGAGAAAATGGAAATAAAGAAGAAAAGGTAAAAATTGCCAAGTAGGATAAAATCAAGTTCAGGCAAGAGGTTTCACCAGGTAGAGTTTGTCTCCCTGTTCACTAGTGAAGATGGGAGCTTTTTTGTAGTGCTCCACGAGCTCTTCCATACTGCTGAAGCGCCTCTGTCCAATGCAGTAAACTCCATCCTGCAGCTGCACCTTGAAGTGTTTGTTCTTCCCCACCGCTTTTAAAGACACAGAGAAATCACTAGGCTGCAAATTGGGTAGGAGAGAGAGAGAGAGAGAAAGAGATAAGTAATGCATGTAAAAATAAAATATAACAATTAACGTTATCTAAACTGCATTTTGAACACTTCTCCACAAGATGGCAGCAGTAACATTTACTTTTAACTCAAACTAACCAAACATGACATGATTATTATCATCATTAACAGCTTCTACTTGTATAGAAAACAATTATGAAAAAAGAAAAGAAATCAGATCAGCTATAGTATCTATGAGGATTTGTTTGTGCTTTCTGTTTTGTTACAGAGGGAAGAGGGAAGGCTTCTCACCGAGGACTCGCTGTCTCTTATAAGGAAGTCTCCCTCAACTCCTCGCTCATTGAGTGCACATTCTGCCTGGTGCCGGGTCACGTTACCGTAGTACCAGTCTTTGCCTGCAAACTTGCCTATACGGGACGGGCCCATGTGGCTGATGGGAGGAGAGGCGGGACGTCGTCCAGCAGGCCCGTCATTCAACAGCACAACATAGTTCTTGGGCACAAGGCCGATCACACCCTTGCTGTTCCTACATCGCCACCACTCAGGATCATTCTCTGGCTTCTCCACCACCTCCATGGTCTCACCCTTCTCAAAGTTCAATTCCTCATCAGTAACCGAGCTGAAGGGGTACAGAGTCTGGACCACATGGAGTACTGAGCTCCCTGTGCCTGCCAGGCTGCCATTGGCAATCCCCAACCCCTGCCCTGCTCTTAGGGAGCGAAAGCCCCCTAAAGTGTCCCCTCCAAAGCTTGCATTTGTATCTGCATAGGCCGGCTCCTCACGGACATAGTTTGAAGGGAACCAGCCCACGCGGCCGTCATGGCTCCCCCTCCACCAGCCATCACTGCACTTCTCCATCACGACAACCCGGTCTCCTTTAACTAAACTCAGCTCATCATCACGTTCTGCTGTGTAGGAGAACTTCACCACTGCTGGAATGTTCAAATCATAGATTCGCTCTGCCCCACCTACTCCACTGCCTCCTGCACTCCCATTGGATGGGTACTCTGCATCTGTGCTGGGTGTGGGAGAGGCATCACGTGCACTTGTCTTCCTTTTCGTTTTACCAAGACCTGAAAGACAGAAGAAGTGTGGGTTGGGCAGGCATACATGAAGGGAACAAAACTCATTTAGAAGAACAACATACGCCTGCTGTGCCATGAGCACTCAGTTTGCTGTTGAGTTGTTTTCTGCATCATCTGATGGATTATACAACAAACTATTCTACAACCCCAAAGTCTTAATATATTTTTTTTGCATTAAATATTTATACCTCCTCTGGCTCCAAGGGCAGCAGGAAGCTAACAGTCATTTAGCTAGACTGCTATCTGATAGATCTAATAAATGACTGCAGACTGAATCAGAGCGCCAGCATCTTAAGGAAACATTCTTATAGTGGATGTGATGTCAAGGTCAAACTATCTTTATCAATATCCTAATCGGAGCATAAAGAAGCAAAGTTGGCCACGATGTACAGATGCACGTTCTGTGGCTGACACAAGAGTGTGCATATGAATAATTTGAAACACACCTTGCTATGGAAGAGGAACTTGTGTCTATTTAAATTCCTGCAAATGGGACAAATATATACTACCTATGCTAACTAGGACACATTCTGTTGTCAGATAATGGCATATAAGACATTTCCTGTACTCAGGCATCATCAGCAATTGTTATAGACCCTTTATTATAAGAATAACAAAATTGAAAGTGGAAATGTATGAGGCACAGTGAGTCAAGAACAGCTGACCCTTACAGTCAAGAGGGACTGAACTTTGCGTGCATCAGAGCACATGAGGTGAAGCGTTAGAAGTGAGCATGTCAGGGCTTCATTTTGTCAAGCTGATAGAAAAGTCTTTAACAGGCAGTGACCCGTACAATAACAGAGGTGTACATGCGAAGGAATTTTGATGGCTGTCACAACTCTCCAAGAGACCATCAAACAAACTGACAGACTTTTTACATCAACACTTCCCCCACCTTCCCCCAATGTACGTTCAACTAACTCATACTGGATTAATCTCCACAAAATGCCTGCAGTAATCTTTGAAGATTGTGAAAACTCTGTCTCGGAACATCATTATGTGAATCCTTAACCTTTCATATAAAGGTCAAATTTATGACTGAACATAAAGTTCAAGAGAAGACACAATAAACAGTAAATCTAATCTCGTCTCTAAAGAGTAAAAAAAAAATCATCACACTGCAGTGCAGCTGTAGGGGAAAAAATAAAATAAAATACAAAAAGAGACAAGAAAACAAAAATCTAAGACGACAGACGGGTAGGTTTAGTTTACGCTGTAAGTGCTGCAGCTGAGTTCAAGTCTAAAAACAGACGCTGACTTTATTGATCCAGCTCACTCCTGACATACGGCAGATGGAAGCCTGTAGAGGGAGGACGTGTCCCAGTGTTTACAAAGAACAGCACACAGTTCAAACAAAGTACCAGTCAAAACTTTTCCTCTGTTAGCGATTTGAGAATGTGTTTCCCGGGGAGCTGTGTGCTTTTCTGAGGCTTCTGCTGCTGACAGCGTATGAAGACAGCAACAAAACAGAACAAAAAGCTTTTGGGAAATCAAAAAATAGAAGCACGTCCCATCAAAAGTGCATTCAATGCGTGAGCTGAACATCTGAAAAGGAGGAGGAGAGACGAGAGGAAAAAGACCTTGAATACAAGAATATTATGTGCTAGTTGTCTTAGATGAGACATATTGTGAAACTGGTCTGCAAAGTTTCTTTTGAACAAAGCTGCAGAGAGAGGTAGACTAATAAACACAGAGAAGCAAGGCCCATGTGTCTAAAACTTTAAAATATATATACACACAATATAAATGCATGCCTATATTCAACACAGAACATTCACCAGGTTTGGCACACAAAACAAGCCACCACATGTGTATTTTTATTAAAGGATTTGGTTATACTAGTAGAATAAAAAAAAGATCACATAAAGCCAATCAACTGCCTAAGAAACAAAAAAACTTTCATCTAATAATTTAAAAGTCATTCTTAGTGATGCTCAGGACTTTACCCTGAGTATTTTAGTGGTTTGGAGGAAAAAATACAATAACTTATAACCAAAATACACTCACTGAGCACTTCATAAGGAACACTATACTAATTCTGTGTAGAGCCTTTCTTTGCTTTCAGAACAGCCTCATGCCATGGATTCCACAAGATGTTACAAACATTCCTTTGACATGATTGCATGGCACCATTCCTGCAGACGTGTCAGGTGCACTCTCAAGCTACCACATCCAAAAGGTGGAGTAGATTCAGATATGATGACTGTGAAGGCCACTGAAATCATTGTCATGTTCATGAATCCAGTGTGAAGGGACTTCTTCTCTGAATGAATTCCCATGAAGGAATATACATAGAATACTCAAACAGACTGTGGCAGTTAAGCGATTGTTGACTGGTATTAACATTCCCCACAGCAACATATCACCCCCACAAGTCTGGACTGTTGATACTAGGTAGGTCCATGGATTTAGGCTGTTGGCAATACTATTTGTCTTGCTAAAATGTATGCCTACAACTGCTTGGCATGAAGTGACACAAACACAAACTAGGGATACAGTTAATGTGCTCGGAATGTGCTGCTCGGTTCTGTATAAAATCCTTAAAAATCAAACAATCTAGAAAGTCAGTCTGTAAATAAGTAGGTCTGAAGACAGAAAGAAAGAACGAATCAGCATCACTACAGTAACTGCCTTGTCATTGTTCAGTTAACATTTTTTAGCTGTTTATTGTTTATTAGTTTAACAATCCACATTATTAAGCAGAAATTATATAAATGATTAATCTTTACAGTAATCTCAGCTGGTTTGCTGAGTTTTCTTTGGATAAGTGTTGAAAACTAATCCTTTTTTTTTTTTTTTTTTTTAGAAGGTTCCTTTGGTCATCAAATCAATCTTTAAGAACGGCTTACCCCCCATTATGTCTTAAGCAATTCTTAGGAAAAAGGCATTATAAAGCAATAAATCTTGCCTGGAGAGGACTTCCACATGCAACTGATGACTTTATTCTCTTCTACAAACTGTGTTATGTTCATACGTTGCATTTACACACATACGAGTGTATGTGCAGGTCTTATATTTTTTACTCAATGTTAGCAACATCCAGCTAATGAAATCACTTGTCGTAATAAGGATGCTTATTAATGACTGATAATCATGATCATCGTTATTAATATTATAAATACTACCATCATCCTACTACAAAGTAGGTTTTAGCTTTGTTTTAGTAGGTTTTGTGCTGATTTCAGAGAGAGATGAATACTACCCAAGAAAGACTGGAATCAAGCTCTTCTACTATGTATCTCCACCTGAAGCAAAATGTTGTGAGAGTCTGTTCAGTCAGCTTCAGCACAGAGAACTGCTTATAACAAGGGTGTGTGGAGTGTGACTAAGGAGGCCCTTTCAAAGACGACGAGCTAAAAAGAGTGGCACTGTGCTGCTTGCCTTCCACCTACACAAGGGGAAAAACATGAGACAAAACCTCCATTCATTAGAGAACAGGGTTAATTATACTTGCAAACCTACAAAAACACAAGTGTGCATGAATACACAACTGCCACTTCAAAATAAACATCTAAACACCTTAAAATAACCATCACATTAGGGGAGAAAAAAGTTTCAAAAAAAGTCTAGAAATCGGTCTAACAAAAACATTGCAATGACTGAAAAAACGGTCACACTGGATACTGAGTGCTGTGAACTGCAGCACATCGACATTTCAGATAGACAAGGAGAGCAAAAAGATACAAATCATTACGTCAATCTTGTGTTTGTAAGGTGGTTCATTCATCATTCTGGTACCATGAGTGGCGATATAGAGCATAACAACACTGGATTATTATTAAACTATATTTCTGCAACAGTTAGTTCCGACCAAACAATCTGTTAGTAAGAGAGGCTTTCCTTCTTTACAGGTTCATGATGTCCACAATAAAATTATTTCAATAATCACTGAACATAAATGTGAGCTCCTTCAAGACTGCTGTAAAACACTGTAAGAAATATCGTACATTACAATGTACATTTGGCAGATGCCTTTTTCTAAAGCAACTTGCATTTTTAGCTCAGTATACCTGATACATTATGATACCATTATACATGACTATATCTGAGCAGTTGAGGGTTAAGAGGACAACAGGGACAACTTGGTGGTTGTGGGATTTGAACCGGGGACCTTCCAAATCGTACTCCAGTGCTTTAACCACTAAGCTACCCCTGACCCCCTCACTTTAAACTTCAATGATATTGAATCAAATTGAAAATCACAATGCCCCAAGTTCGATCTGAATCGAATCGACAGTCTGACTACAGTTTACAGGACATTTCCATCACTTACCTAGAGTATCCTTCAGGTTCTTCACAATCGAGGCTTTCTTGAGGCTATTCTTACGCTCGACGTAGTTGGATGGGACGTAGCCAGTACGGTTGGAGGCGTTGCGGACTCTCCACCAGGTTTTCGAGTCATCCAGGAGCCACAAGCGCTCGTTTTTCCGGATGTCAAGTTCCTGGTCCTGCTGAGCGATATAGTCCCACTTGGCTATAACAATCACCTCCTCTGTCATCTTTCATCGAGTCCCCACTGAAGCCACAGAAAAAAGAAGAGAAAAAAAAAACTTAATAAGAAACAGCGACGGTCCAAACAGCGATAAGTATGATAGTTCTCGAGACCTGATGTCCTTAAATGCATGTGGATGAAGAGAAACTGGCTCTGAATGCTTTCAGATTTGATGGGTAAAGACAATGCACACTATCTTTAATGTGACAGAAGTCTAAACAGGCACATCAGATACATACACACACATCTCTCAGATCCCATCTGTCTCTAGTTTACCTGAGGATACAGCTGTGTTAAATGGAGCATATATAATCATTGCCTGTCCTTTGTCTGAATCAAAGTAATGACTGAGGTTGACTAAGTCCTACCGGCCAGTCTCAGAGCTCATGCCTTTCTATGGTCACTTTATGCAACATTTATTATCGCCGTCCTTTGTGCATTTACTCCAGTAACACTTAATTTATCCATTATTACTTTAATGATTTGTTTAAGTCACTAGTTAATCTTACCTTTAATGTCTTTAAGCATATATTTTAAAATATGATTACAAAATATAGCCTCAGATGACATGAGCTTCTGTACTTCCTCTCAAATGAGCAGAAAAACATTATAATAATGACTATCTATAAACAAAGGGGATATAAATAAAAACATAAAATTTCTGTTAATTGTGCATAATAAAGCTGAAAGATCAATGCTAGGAAATAGAATTTGTGTGTGTGTGTGTGTGTGTGTGTGTGTGTGTGTGTGTGTGTGTGTGTGTGTGTGTGAGAGAGAGAGAGAGAGAGAGAGAGAGAGAGAGAGAGAGAGAGAGAGAGACTGACTATGATCAAAAAACACACAAAGGAAGGAGGACATCCCTTGAGTGTGTGTAAGAGAAGAAAAAGATAATGAACATTTACAAAGACTTAGTAACTTAATCTATTTCGCTCATGACCTTAAATATAGCTATAGCTACAGCTTCATGCCAAGATTTTATTAGAAATTACAAAACCTGTCAACGTATGAGCAGAGCTTTTGAAAAACACATTTCTTTTACTAAAGACAACCACTCAAAGCTACAGCAGGCATTTATAAATGAATAAAATGGTTAATGAAACTGACATTTCTCCAATGCATTGCATGAGTTATAAGATGGCACTGTTGCATGGCAAAATATGCACTGAATAGTAATCGAGTGATTAAGTATTCATGGGATTGCAGGGAAGCACACTTAAAACCCTGCACTCCTGTTGTGAGAGACCCTCGGGCATGGCTACTCAGTCAAAACAGCCATTAGAGAGGCGGTGAGCATGTTTAAGCATGTGTATGTGTTCAAAGACAAGGGCTATCATACTGAAAGCTTGGGTACACATCTATTTTAAAATGTAGAGATACACTCACTTTGTGTGTGTGTGTGTTTTTAAGTAACCTAAGCCATAAATTTGTGACCCTCACATAACCAGATTCATGTACTAAAAGTGAGCATGACATGTCCACATACACCCTCATCCCTGTATAGCCATACTCATCCACACACACACACAAACACACCAAAAAAATTAAAGATTCTGAATCCCTTATGGAGCATTCCAAATAGGATGGTACTTCAATAAAACAAAAACACTGCGCTTAGCACCCACTTCCTTCAAAATCACCACAAAGCCACACTTCAGTTATGAACACAGCATTATTGTATCACTTTTATCTCATTCTAACTAACCGTGAGTTTGAATTGAGCCTTAATGCAGAACTGAAAAGCTGGCACACAGAGTAGTTGAGTGAAGGTTAGGACTCTGGGTCTCAGATGAAGAGAAAAAGAGTCACAGTCAGAATGGAGGACACAATAGTATTTAAGCAATTACCTTTATACTCATATTGGTTAGCTATATCTACAAATAATGGAGCACTAACAAAATATTTACACTTTACTATATTCAGAGATGGCACCTGCCTGATATCCATATCTGAGTAATATCAGCATAAAACCTTGGACTGTATATCAAAGGGGAAACAAACCCTATCTGACATGATTCTGTAACAAGCAAGATTATTAAATAATAATAATCATAATAAACTGTTGTTTAGTTTTCCCCAGCTCTCCCCTATCACACAACAGCTATCACTTCACAGAAGGGTGAAGGCTGGCACGTGACGTTAACTCGCCAACTGCAACTTATTAAACTGCTGATTACGCTGAGTCACAGGGCAGCATTATATTTAAAAGAGGAAAGCACTATCTGCCCTCTTCCACATGTATGAGCTCACAGATGCCTGTGCTTAGCTCTTGTGCTGCTGTCACTGACCGGGACTGTCAGGACTGACAAGGATTTTCATTTGAAATATCAAACAATATATTTATGAACCCGGGACTCACAAATCTACACTACCACTCCAGCTCGCATTCTCCACTTTAAAAAAAAAAGAAAAAAGAAAAAAGAAAGCAAACTCTACTACAAAGACAGATGCAATAGAGAAAAGCTTAATTTCCATTTTGAGCTAGATGCCACTATATGTGGCTTGGGGTGATTGTACTGGATTTGGCACATGGACAGATGCATCCACTGAGAATACAACTCTCAACATGTTTTAAATATATTGCGTGGGAGAACTTAAGTTTCTCTGAATCTTATGACACTGAGAACAAAACAGTGGTGGACTGAAACCATGATCTAGACAAAAAGAAATGAATAAATAAATAAATAAATAACACAGAGTAAAGCCTGCCGAAAGCATTTCCTGTCTAATTTATCCCTGGCTAGTCAATAAACCAGAGATATAAGTCCCTCATCTTGATAGTAGAAAAATGTAGGAAGCAAGACGATTGTGCTTTCACTCATATACAAGGGGCATTTAAGTCAAACCAGGAATAAGACTCTGGGCGGAGGTAAAATATTTGAATGGTGCAAACGTTTTAAAGAAAGCCATATATCTATGAATGAGGATCCCAACTGAGATAGCTTGGAGCCTGCTGCAGTCGTTCCTATGAACATTCAGCTAGACTTTGTTTGATTACAAAAGGTGTTGTGTTTTCTTCAGCATGATAAATGCCCCTTTTTTTCTTCAGCATGATAAATGCCTACTGCACAACTTCCTTGCTCCAAGCCATGTTTGGGCCATTAAAGGAGTTCCTGGGAGACCAGCGTTTCAGATGTGAAGCAGGCAGTCCTATTATGGCTCTGGAATACTGAGAAAACTTTCTACCTTAAGGGTATACAAGCACCAGTGAAACGCTGGGATAAGTCCATTAGTGTAGCAGGGGATTATAGAGATAAATAAGGGGAGTTTATACTTCCATAACTCAAACGTCTTCTGTTATTCTGCATCAACATGCCCGGTTTGACTTGTACTCTCCTCATACAATGAATAAACTGACTTATTTGATGTATAATCTATGAACTGGCTGCTGTAACAATACCAGTTCCATCTGGGATTAATACAGTAAAATTCTTTCTATTTTTCATTCTATCTAGCTATCTAAATAAAAGATATAGAAAGACAACAAAGAGGGATAAAAGAATAGAAGACTGAGGTTGTCCAGTGCTTGTGTTATAAGAATAAATGTAATATATGTCTGCTATGTATACAAAGTACTCGTTGTTATCTGTAGCCTTGTTTAATTTCAGTATTATCCCTGGAAAAGAGGAATTATATCTCTGGCCTTCTCACCCCTCCACAGAATTACTTGGGTCTCCATGGATATGGCAGAATGATCAATGACCCTCGTGCCATTAATCAGAGCAAAGGATACATGCCCAGTCAAATACGTACGGCTGCTTAATAATGAGGATCATTAAGAAGAGTGATGCCTAGGCCACAGAGGAGGACATCAATCCTGACAGCTGAAAATTCATTCAAAACCACTTGGTAACCATCAATCTCCCTCAGTTTAATGTCACCTTAAAAGCATAGATAAACATATAATATGGGATAGAAGGTAGAGCTGGACTGCAAACATTATTTTCTATTTTTATTTTAGTAAAATAAAAAAAATAAAACTGCAGCTGCCTTTTACTAGAAAAATCACACGCAAGATGCAAGAGTGCAGTTTCAAAGCCACAAACTAAAGAGCTGCATTAGCTGTATTTTGTCGAGGAAATGGAAAAGCCATAATTTTTGACCTTGAAGAGATTCGGTCTCTCGGCCACAGACCCTTTCCCATAAACCAGCAGCACTCAGCAGTCCCATCTTCTGTCTTGCACTCTAGGGATTAAAGCATTTAATACAGATAACACATCCGCAAGGCTCAAGTTCAATGATCTCAATACTCTCACACATTTAACCATGCTTTGAGTGTTAGTGCGGCCTGTAGTTTCAGATGCTTTAAATGCATATGTCCATCACTTCTAACAGAAAGTAACAAATATAATAACAGTGAATTAATATCAGTCATAAAATCAGGCTTTGTATTTTCATATGAACATCTCTCCTTTTCTGAAGGAACCAAAGTGCTATTAAAGCCGATGAAAAGAAATCTGAGGTCAAGTGAAAGAATGAAACTGCACAAAACTACAGAAGTCTGACACGGACCCTGCAAGAGGAGTGAAATGGGTGTCCATTTGGCTGCATCAGCATTTTACACCCACTCAACTTATCAAGCATTACGCACAAAGCGCCTTACAAAAAGAGGACACAAGAGAAAGAATGAAAAGGGACAAACTGGCAGATCCCTTGTGTTTGTCATCTGGGTCAAACTGTATTAGGAAAGAAACCCTGACCTCTCCTTCTACTTTCATTATTTCATTCCCTGTCCTAAATTCCATCCATTAGAAAGCCAGCACATTCTTCTTCATTCGGCAGCTCTTTAAACAGAAGCTTTCATTCTACAGCATTCCTGAAATTAGCTACAACAGAAGAAAAGCACCATTTGGCTCAGGGTGAGTGAGTAGGTCAGTGGTCTAAAGTCTGCACAATTACAAAGCGGATAAACTGCACGCGGTCCTCATGTCTCAATTAGCATCTCACGGTTCCTGTTGCACCAAATACGTAGCCTAACACTCCCACTGAATGGCTTTGATTACCTCAGAAATTACAAGACAGTGTTTATTATAGAGGAGTGCAACTGAAGTGTTAAAATGTAGCTGTTTCTTCTATGCTCCTCTAATGAAAGTCTCATCATCAATCACATTACATACAGATCATTTACATATAGTAAAAATGTTCCAACATCCAACAAAGGTTTTTTAGCCAGCGTTTCTGTATTATTATGATTTTTTTAAATATCTGTTCAAGAGAACGGTGTCATCTGCAATCAATCAATCAATCAATCAATCAATTAATCAATTAATTAAGAGAGAAATTTTTCATCACGCTACCGCTCCCATACCTGGGTGTTCTGCCATCATGAGCAGACTAAGAAAAGCACACTGAAAATCATACAGTCCCTGCAGGGGAAAAAAAAAACTAAACGAAAAAAAAAAAAACACACACACACACAAACATTCCCATCTTGAACAGGATGTGAAAAATGGGCCGGAGAGAGAGAGAGAGAGAGAGACGTGTAGGCTAATAAAATTGGTGCTGCATATTTTCCTTAAATTCTAATTCAGTTTTCGGTGTGGTTTTCAAAATGTTTCAGTTGAACCTGTACATGTTCACATATTTATTTATTTTTTAATAAAACGTCCATAAGAGCTGTTTATTCTTAAACTTTAAACCAATACAAAGAAAAAACCAACCCTCTTAACCTGATAAATGCCTCCAGCTTGCGCTAAGAAACTAGACAGAGAATAAAGATGGCATTAACACAAGGTTTGAAGTGTCAGATTTTAAAGTTAAAGTTATGTAAAATTGAATGGTAATGCTGTATTACATCATAAGTGTTATGGCGCTGGTCGAACAGCTGAAGTGGATGAGGCATTCCCATGTGCACAGACGTGAGGCACTTCCTTAAAAAAAGATTTTTGTGAACATTCTTCAACATCTCATGCAAACTGTTTAAATGTGCAACATGGTTTTTATTCATACATTTAATGCTGTAATATTGAGCTATGAAGTGAAAAATAAAGAAAGTACTGTGTGTGATACCACTTCACTAGTTTTAAGTCAAAGCAGAATAATAATGTGTAATACTGGTGCATCACTACTTCCCAGAAGCTTGTGCACGCGGAATAAGTGTAAGAACATGTAATGTAGGCTGTCTACTCATAATTAAGTGCGAAACAATCCTGTGACTCTTTGATCTACAACAAGGCAAAGCAAAAAGAACCCAAACAACCAGTTGAGCTACACCGTGCGTCACAACAGTGCATTCACCAACACGGTCCAGACACAACGCAGTGTTCATTTAGTCAACACGTTTATAAAACAAAAACTCTGAGGTTTTATAGCCACTTTTCTGCGTTATTGCTTCGTGATTTTTCGCCCTAGCCGCTCATCTGATGAATGTATTATTGTTGTACCAAACAAAATCTCTATTGTCAACATGGGACTTAATACTGAAACAAACAAACAATCTAGATCGGTTTGGGATCTCGACCTTTAAAATCTTAAGCTTCCAACATGCCGCCCAGACTTACTGGAATTCTTTCGGTTTCTGGATGAAAACCATGGCTGGTTAGGGTAGAACTGTTTTTAATGCAAACGAAAACAATACAATGTGTACAACAATCAGTTAAATGAATAAATAGTTAAGATTTTTAAAGAAGAATCACAATAAAAAAATAAATAAATACAAGCAACATTTTGCTCTGGCATTTTATACTAAGCCTGATAATAGATTTACATTACCTACAGAGATGGAATGATACTGATAACTCTTTTTCAAAATTCTGATGATTAAACCTCAAGTATCAGTCAATACCTATCCGATATATTTTTTTTGAAACCATACCCATTTTTTCTGTAACACTTCCCAGTTAAACTCTTTCAAACAAAGATTTCAAATAAATATGTGTAGTGTATTTATGTATGGGTGTGTCCATAAATGAAAAGTCATGAAAAAATTAGTCAATCATTCATTCATTAGGGCTGAAGTTTATATTCATTCATACAGGCAACACCTTCACCAAATATCCTTCATCTGTGTCAGAGGTCTGACAACTCTCACACTCCTCCTGAAGGGCACGGTCACGATCCATATTCTAGCTCTCTGCGTTCTCTCATGTCACTTATTTTCACCCTTAGTGCTTCTTCACCCAGCCTTTAGGACTCACGCTATTGTTTGTCGTGTTGCTATGGCAGCATATGGGGCAAGCAGGAGTGAAGGTTAGGACATTCAAGCTGACCTGAAAACACATGATTAAACACACACACATGCACAGAATTCTCCAGAATTCTTCTATAAAGACACATAAAAAGTCAATACAATAAATCCTAAAATATGATATTTTCTGGTGTATTGTAGAGCCTTTGAATGCATGGTCCAAAGTCAAAACACCCACAGAAGCACACAAAACCATGTTGAGGCTACAGTACATTAAATATTTCTTGGCCATTTTGTGAATGTTCCTGTGCAAGTGAGCAGACTGTAACACCATATGTTACTAAACTGGCCAGTGCAGGTATGACAATCTCCTGAAACACACTACAAGAAGATTGCTCATATTTTTAAATAGTGCTACATAATGATGCATAATAATGCATTTATTAAATATCATGGCTATTTTCTTTTTCCCCCCAATGAAACTGTTTTCCCACTGAAACTGAACCAGGTGTCATGTCATTGTTAAAAGTCATGTCATTTTTTTTATTTTTTATTTGGAGCTGAAGATGCCAATATGGACTCAACAAGCCAATAAAGATTATGAATAAAAGGCAACGTATCACGAGTCAAAAATATAGATTGTCTTAATGTTTATATGTTTATATGTCTTATATGTTTGTCTTAACTTGTATTTATTTTAGCATTGATTTTTTTTTCACTGTATGTCATTTTAATGCTTCACGCCTTCATTTGATCGAAGGAACTAATCTAACTGTTAATGTTTTGTTTATAAATAAATAAATAAATCACGATTAGTTTGTGTAGTTTGATCCAGGTTTTTTTTTTTTTTTTTTACATTTAGAGATGAATAATAGAAATGAATCGGTTGGTTGGCCAGTTACTAGAATTGGCTGGTTTTAAGTTTGATTGGCCATAACCGATTATGGCTGATCAGCCTCAGATATAAACAATTCTGTACTGAGTGCAGAAGCTTTCAAGCGGCACAATAGAAACGCATTCTTTACATTATCAAAAATCATGTGCATTAAAAGCCTCCGATCTGACTTTTTCTCCAAACTATGTGAGGGCAATTGGACTCAAACCCACTTATTACACACACTTACACAAGCCTCAAAACACAGCTAGCACTAATTAGTCTAAAGCCATGTGAATTAGAAGCCTCGAATGCCCGCATTAGAAGCCGCAAGTGCCAACGTGCTCGTAGCCGCTGAACCCGCACACTGACAAGTTGAGCTTTGAGACATTTGAGGTGGTGGTATTAAATTATTTGCTTAGTTTGTTTAGAAATAATAATTACTGTATGGCTGCTGAGTAAAAATGTTGCTTTTTGTTTTTTGCATAATTTAGTTTACTTAAATGTTAAATGCTGCGTTTGGTTTTAAGTGATAAAAATAATGTTTGGGTTACATTTAATTTAATTAATAATCTACATTTAATTGAAACTTTTATTTAAATGTTTACAATTATAACAAAATCAGTAAAAAATTATAATGTCAAATTGTATTTATAATATTGGCATATTTATAAACTTGAGATACTTTTTGATCAAATCGGCACCTTAGTATCGTGATAATAGCGTATCGGGTGGTGATTCCCATCCCTTCTGTTCACATAAAATACTGACTGTCTAATAAGAATATCATCTGATCAAAATGATGTGACTCATTCTGTATGTCATGACCAGACAAAATAGATGTTTTTCCCTACATAAAGTTAAGTATATATAGCACGAACAAACAGTGGCTCTCTGTGGAGCAGGGAGGATGGATACTTTCGTTCTGGAGAGTGACAATTTTATGAATTTGCTCTGAAGGCAACAGACTGTTCTGGTGTTCAAAAGATAGGTAGAAACTAAGATCTAGTCCTAATATTACTGACATTTCAGAACAAATGTCATAAGCAATGCTCTCGCATGCCTTCCTACTTTATTAGTTATAGGCGTGGAGGTCAGAGGATGAGATTGCTGTGTGGTACGGGCACAAAGAGATTACTCTTTCGTTTTCAGGTACGATTGCGTCCATATCTGATGTGGCTGCATCATTCGAGAGGACTCGGGCACGGTTCCTGAGTGTGGAACGATTGTGTTCTCACTGATCAGGATGAAGCAGACGTTTGGGTCAAATGTTTTTAAAAAAAGACTGAGTGGCCCTAATGTGAAAGACAAACTCATCCATTAAATTTCTTCCTGCTTAACTAGTGCCACTGACCTGCCAATCAACTCTTCACTCGTTTATTTTGTTTTCTTACACATCTTTTAATAAGCCCATTTGTGTGTTTAGTTATCGTTTATACTTATAGCATGTCCCGTTTACTCCATACCTTTATCCTAAATTTTATTTGTTCTATACCTGCCTGTATCATCTAAAGGGCTCTGTTTTTTTTTGTTTTTTTTTTCAGTTTAAGCTATACATTAGGAAATTCATTTGGGTGCTTGCATGTGATCCAGTTAAATTTGAAGCATTTCCTCACAGAGCATTAACAAAGCTAAGGCTGTACAGTAGCGAGGCTAAATGTGCTGATTTACTACAGCAGAACTTCAATGCCCATAGGTCAGTCCTGTGAACATCTCAGTACTAGAAAGGTCCTCAAATAGCTGCCATGGACACGAATGAGTTTTCCCTTCTTACACACATTCACAGAACAATACCTGTGCCTGTAAATAAACATGCTTGGGCATACGGTATACATGTTTTAACATGAAAAGGAAATAGAATGGGACGTGAGGCAACAGGTTCTGCTTCATTCCTACCATTAGTGAAGGCGAGATACAATCCAAAGAGGAGGCAGTGATGAACATCAGTGCTACAATTTAAACACAGAAGTAAAAAGCCAAAGTGAACAAACAGGGAGTGTAGAGTCTTCACTGGCTATAATCAGTATAATAAACTCAAAAATACGGTGCACACAAAAGCTGCATCTAATGCTGTAGAATGTGAACCTAGAGCAGTGAAGATGATGTTTCAGGTCATACAGACCTAAAAGCACTTCTAAATGCTGAAAAACTTTTGTGTCAAACATCCTGCTTCTCTTTAAACTTTGTATTCTGTGCTTCACTTTTTTTTTTTTTTTTTTTTTTACACCTCATTCACCATCATTACTTAAGTACACTGTGTCACACTTGTCCTGGATTTCTTTATACATTGAATAATATAGGTTATTAGCATCTTGATCTGTTTACTTTTTATACATTGGATCAATGGATGATGACTGACTCTAAACAGCACTGCTTTCATGCACATAATTTGGATTTGATTAACATCTTAACATCTGTGTAAATGTAAACAGACTGCAAAGTCGAGGTGGCGTAACTCAAATAAACAGCTCATTTAGAATCTACAGTCAGAAAAAATATAAACTTTTACACATATCCCCTAAGATTAAAGGCATTTCTCTTCAGCACAGAACAGTGTCAGATTGTGATCACTCATGGGACACAACAACGCATACACAATTTTAGTCTCACATTCCTGCTTTGCTAAAAGTCATTCTACCTTCAGACTTACTACACCAAAATCTATTATGCATTTTACACAACATTTTCTAAAATAACTGGAATGGAAAATGCCTGTGTATGGATTTTTGCTGCAAAGCTACACCACTAGTTATCTGTGTGCTAAACAAGATATGTAAGCATATCTACCAGGATTTCCTGCATTCATTAATGTAGCATTTCCCTTACGGCCATGTATAGGCATTGTAGCTGAAATTACACACACTGCTCTACATAGTTTTAAACCAAATAAATTCCAGCACATGACAGCCACCATAATCCCCTGAAGCGAGAGATATATGTGCATAGTCCTTTTTTCTCTGCTCTGAAATACAACTCTCTCATGACAGACAACAAGGAGAAAAATGCTGATCTTCTTAATCCTTTCTTCCAGGCTGAGAAAAGGAAATTTTCTGAGAGGCCCATATGGATGTCTGCATGTTTCTCTCCTTTATGATTTAGACAGTGAATTCTAACTGGAGCTTGCCAGGCTTAACCCAAGGCAGTAAACAGACATGTGCATAATTTCTTTAATAAGCTGACCGGGGAACTGCGACGCTGCAGAGAAACATGCCAAAAGCTATTTATTTACTTACACAGAACAAATAATACAACATAAACTACTAAGTATATATCTATAGTCATAATGACAGGATGAATTATATGCTATATATGAGAGGCAAGTTGAACAGTGAGTAAATATCCCACAGCTCACCGGCTGTCTCACACTGAGTATGCCCTTCACCTTGCGTTTGTTCCATCGAGCTCGTTCTGCTCAGCATGCTGAATAATTCCCTTTGAAGAACATTCTCAGTCAACACACACACATACACCTATAGCACAAATAGGAACAGCACTCCGGGCACAAAAAGTCCACTGGAAGTTCAGGATTCAAATTGTATGGAATAAAAATGTATGACAACTTGTTATAGATTAATAACAGTAGCCAAAAGTATATGGACACCCAATTATAACACCCATATGAGATTCTTCCTCAAAGTTGGAGGGACACAACTGTCTCCCTTAGATTTTTCTTTACTGGAACTAAGTTGGACAAAACGTGTTCCAGCATGACTATGCCCCGGTGCACTACGGGAGGTCCAGAAGGAAAGGATGTGCCACGGGTGGTGTGAAAGATTTTTTTTTGCCGTGATGTCCACCCCAGTGAATACATCAGGAATGAACTGGACAGTTGATTGCTTGCTCATCTTTCTCACTGAACATCAGTCCATGACCTCACTGATGTTCTTGTGGCTAAATGGGAAAATGCACACGGCTATGCTACAAAATGCAGTGAAAATATTTACTACAAGAGTCTAGGTATTATAGCAGAAAATGGGGGCTATGTCTGGGATGGTATGACGGTCAGGTTGTCCATTAACTTTTGGTTAGGTAGTGTGATATAATGCCAATATTAACTTAGTTAGATACAGTAGCACAATTACAGTGACACTGGATGAAAGCAGTGTTTGGCTGTCTACGTACCAGATGTCCAAATACACCAATGCAATAAAGGCTAATATCTTACTTAAAGAGCTCAAAGGTGGCAGATTGCCGAGTGCCCTGATTTTAACTTGTACCTTTGGGTTAGAACCAATAAGTCAGTAGTGCAGAGCCCCTGAAGTACCACTGTACCCAATTAATTAACCAGTTATCCTTAGGGTTGGGTACGAAAAACCAATAAAGCACCGGCACCTATATAACCGGTATGTACCGGACCAAAACAGAACGCGCATTTCGGTGCCTTATTTCGGTAACACTGAACCTACTGTAAATGCCTGTCGAATAATATATTTGTTCTCTGGGGCTATGATGAAACATAGCAACAGTTGTAATAAGCATTAGATTCATCAACACACATGATCGCTAGTAAAATTTAAATACTGCATTTATGGGGTGTCAGAAATGATCGGAAAAATTTATTATTTTCTTAATTAGAAAAATCTTGAGGACTTCGGAAAGCTTTGATAATACAAATCCAAAATATTGTTGAAGTAATGTTACTGTCCATTTTATTTTTGTTAAAAAGTTTATTAGATTAGATTAAAAAAAAAATTAAAGCGCAAATCATCAGGAAATGAGACCATCCGAGATGCACGTGAATGCAGCAACTAACGTTACACTTGCTCTGACGGCAGCAGGTGGTCTACCGCTATCATAACTTGCTAAATTAAACAACTTTCGTTAAAATGCCTAAAACTAAATGGTCTAAAGTGTGGCTATATTTCACAAGAAAAGATTCCGACACTGCAACGTGCAGCAAATGTTTTACAGCAGTTGCGTGTAAAGGGGGGAAACACGTCAAATCTAATGAAACATTTAAGGGCACACGGAATAAACTTAAAAGCAGAGGGACCAAAGCTGGCACTATTGGTGTGGATGCCCTCAGCCCCAGTCCTACCAACTGCACTATAGCTAATAGTGCTAACAAATGGTCAAACGATTTGTAAAATACTAATGTAACATGGATTCTGTTTATAATTATGGCTTTCCAGCTAGTACTTAAACTTTTAATATAGTGTTAAATTTTTAGCATTTAATTTTTTGTTCAATAAAAATGTATTCTTGAGTCATCCACCATCATTTTGTGGCTTTTGCAAAGTATCGGTTCAAGCACTGCTTTGGCACCGGTACCGATTTCAAAGTATCAATTTGGCACCGGTATCGAAAAAACCCCAAACGATACCCAACCCTAGTTATCCTACAGGTAATTCATCTATTAACAGTTTTAGCTGTCCACTGAGCATTGGTGAAAGCAGGCCAGTACAGATCCGCATACCACTAAAAGATTCAGAGACAGTGCAGTAATTCCCCGATTTAAGACTAAGTTCCGTTCCGAGAGCGTGTTTGTAAGTCAGATACGTTTGTAATTCCAACAAAGTGATTATTATACACCTTTGACACTAATATACAATGTAAAGCCAAAAAAATAAATAATTATATAGGACTGCGCTTTTAAATCATAAGGGGAATCCCGGTGACACAGCGGGGTCAGCTGACCTCGTTTAACGGAAAACCGGGAAGAATTCGAGGGGAGGTCAGCGGCTACATGGTGTTTACTGAGGACTTAAATAAGGACCGAAAATAGGTTTATTCACCATCAGGACAGCCTTATAGGACCGCCATTTTCTATCATCGTGCTCCAACAATATTTCCAGTGTGTATTTTTTTTTTCAATACACGTGAACTACTTCTGCAATTTGTTCGCATCTGCGAATGTTTGTAGATTCGTGGTCTGCTTGTATTTGCGGAAATTTGTCGGGGACTTACTGTACACAATACTGGAAAGAGGCTTGAGCAGCTGCCTGCCAAAACACACATTCAAAACCAGTTACAGAAGCACTTTCAGCAAGAAAGCAGATCTGATAATGTTGTCATCTTACACAACATGTTGTCTCCTTGGTAATTGCCTTTAAACCATCCGTGTTGTGTTTCGTTGTGATGGCGAACTTTCATTATTACTAG
Source organism: Clarias fuscus (assembly GCA_030347435.1). Taxonomy (NCBI): domain Eukaryota; kingdom Metazoa; phylum Chordata; class Actinopteri; order Siluriformes; family Clariidae; genus Clarias; species Clarias fuscus. The sequence goes on along the minus strand of CM059209.1, from coordinate 16,070,118 downwards.
TTAACATGAGCGCAGCATGAGTGCTGCCAGGTTCTTGACTCACTTCACGTCTTTGTTAATGGCTAATGCCAGCAACAAAGCTGACTAGCGTCCAACACAAGGCATCTTGGGCTGACAAAATCCTTCTTTAACACCTGAACAGGGGCACTACTTGGTGTGTGAAGCAAGAGAAACTACACCCTACATAGCACACTATACGTCCCTGTTACAGTACGTTACCTGTTACCTGTACGTCCCTGTTACCTTCATGGTTTAGACCCTGGGCATTTTGACTATTTAGTACTGGGAAGAATTTAACACTACTTTCATCCCATCCCAATAAACTGAATAATAACTGAGAAAATAAATTCCAAATTAAAGACATTTGGGATAATATTTAGTTTAGAATGCAGACCTTATATTATTTAATTACATAACAATAATTAATTGCAGCACTTCACTGAACAAGGGATTAGAGGCTGGGCAACAAAAGCAGAACGTGTTCTTGCCTCCTACAGGGTTCAATCTGGCAGCGTGTCCAAACACACCAAATGGGCCAATGAGTTAATGCACTGTAGTTCTGCTGAGTCAGCAGAAACATTTCTCTCTTCTTGTCACATCTATATACTTCATGTAGATATGATCTATTTTTATATCCCCTTTCACACAGAACCTCAGTCGTTCACTTATTCTCTGATTAGTGTGTATTTTCTTTTCCCAAATTCTGCATTCTATCCTCAGTTTTCTGGCCTGAGTTCACCATCTTGTTTTCCATCTCTATCTTCCTGCGCATGATGTCATTATTAAACAACGGCAGCAAAGTAAGAGTGGGAAGGGAGGATATGCGGAATTTTGAGAATTGGTAAATGGATACCTTTTTGATTCGCTTTTCGTTGCCCCACCATCTTTGCTTGCTATGTTCTCCGTTCCTTGTTAGTTAAATTGAACTAATTTGACTTGAAAAATTTCATACAAATGGAATGAGGCAACTTCCTCCAAACAGCTCTACTGCTGTGCGTGTTTGTTCTTTAAAAACTTCAAAATCTTAGCGTCTCAGCTACGCTACGTTGCTGTCCATTCAATTCAATATGTGACTTCTTACAAGACTGCGCTGACCAATATGGGGAAAACGTAAGTGCGTTAGTCAGAACCCCAGCTCAGTAATTACAGCTCAACTCAGATGAGTTAATGTGGCCTCCAAGACGATACAACAAACTGCTGGTGGTTTCAAGGCACACAATCATTTCCATCAGTAGCAAGCTGAAATAGCATTTTGGTTAAGATTTACTATACAGCCAAACGTATGTGGACACCTAACCATATCACCTATTCCAAATTATTCTAAAAGTATTCAGTGGGGTTGAGGTCAAGACTATGTGCAGGCCCATAGAGCAGGTCTACCCAAATCTTGGAAACCATGTCTTCATGAAGCTTGCTTTGTGTATGAGGCACTGTTACGCTGGAATGTGTTTGGGGCTCTGAGTTCAATTGAAGGCAAATGGTAATGTAGCGGTACAGTTTGAAAAAAATACACGTGAATGTGATGGTCGAGTGACGCAAACTTTTTATCATACAGTACATGTTTTGGTATAAAATTATCTAGAATTGAATTTTACAGTGATCTCAAACCATGTAAAGAACACATGCTAAATCAGTTGTAAAAGATCAGATGAACAGGAAAGGTCGCAGGGAGTGAAAGCAGACGACTCGCACTGGAACAATATGTGCATTAGCTGCCAAATCTACATGGAATGTGACATTTGACCAAATTGACAAACACATGCTTGTGCAGGAAATAGAGAGGTCAGAGAGCATATCACTTCCTGTGCAAATAATGGCTGTATTACAGTCATCAGAGAGGTCTGGGCTTTAATGTGCTAGAGGCTGAGTGTGTTAGTAAAAAGGTGGAAGCTCAGGGCACAGCGGTAATCATTGTGCCCTGTGGCTGGCTCAGTGACTGCTTTAACTTTGGTCAGGTCTCACCGCCACTGAAAATACAGTAGGGTGAAAAGGAAACACAGACCAAAGTGTGACTACAAAGCACTGGATCACACAGCATAAGCAGAGAGAGCTGGCAAGAGCCCAAGTCTCTGATCTCAACACAGCAGGTTCAGCTCAGGTCACTCGCACAGAAGAAATGGAAGAGTTCTCGCAATTCCATCAGCCCTCGGCTTCTCAGCATTCTAACCGCTCCCAATACACAGAGATACAGAGCGATCAATCCTTACATGTCTAGCCTGTATTCTATAATTACCATCTGAGGTGATGTTGTCTTTCACAGCGCTGGCAAACACAATGGTATTTTTTCCCGTTAAAATGGGCTGCAGCTCTGTACTGCTTTTTAAGCACTTAAAAAAAATATGCGCTTGCACATTTGTGGTTATAACATTATAGCATGTCTTATTCCTTGTACAAACAAACCAGCCAAATTAAAGCACTAAGTAAGAAGACAAGGAAAGCTGTGAAGGCAGACCTGCCAAAACACCTTGGAGTGCAAGGCTACGATGGCACCTGTCCAACGTACCCCAGCAGCTTCATCAGCATATGCTGTCCTTCACATGCTAATGTGAAAAAGAAAGTGTGTTTGACCGAGTGTGGGTCTGGAATAATATCTGGTCAATGGGAAAAGCTCATCATGTAGTGCTTTTCATGAGCCGTTTCTGCTAAGGTGGCAGTTATGTGTATTTTTCTTCTATAAAGACACCTCTAACACACTACTCACTGTATAGAAAAACTAAACTTAAAATGAAAAAGAGACAAATTAAATGACAAAGATTTACACTGTATATAATGCATAAACCACTCTGCATTTGTTTCACAAACACAAATCCCTGATATCTGATACTACTAATACCTGGGGAAATTATGTGAAACTGAAAAGAAACTTATTGTTCCATGTCTACTTCAGATCCTTCTTATGTTTTCTGATTTTGAGGTGTCTATTATAGGTGTTTATGACAGAAAATCACAAACAGTAAAACACACACACACACACACACACACACACACACACACACACACATGAACAAAGGTATGTATTAATAAATCGAAACATTTGTCATTTATTAATATAAAGTACTGTGCAAAAGGCTCATGCAAATAAATGCTGTAGAGCAAGGATGCCTTAAAAAAAAAAAATTCAGTAAACTATAATTAATGAAACAAAAGTCATTATTCTGTGTGACAACGCTTTGAGAATCAATAGTGTTTGTGCAGTTTTATAAGGAAATTAGTCATTAGGTTTTATTGAGCATTCTGTAGAACCACCCACAGTTCTTTAGTTCTTCAGACATTCACTGTTGTACCTGCTTCTTTTTTTGCATGCAAAACCCAGCTACTTCCTTTTTGTTTTTTTGATAGTTTTTTTGTATATATGCTGCTCTCTTTTCTGGCATACAAATATTTTTATTTAACTTTTAAATTTTGTGGTGGAATACTTTTTTGCACATTTTTGTATGGACTCAATTATAAAGCAATAAAACAAAATACAAAAGTTGTACTAAAAAACATAAGAAAAAAGCTAAGATTTTTTCAAAGTACAGTGCATCCATAAGTTTCATCCCTGTCAAGCTGTCTACTGGTAAAATATATACATGTTAAAATTAATTTAATGTAATAAAACATACACTTGTATACTAGTTGGGGATTGGTCTATAGTGCTAAGTGAAAAGATCCAACTCTAACTTTCACTTCTATGCATCATTTAGCTGGGAATATTCACATCTTGAAGACAATACACAATACACTCTATCATACATAGAATACAAAGTCCCTGTGAGGAACAGTAAAGCACATGCTCATTAGCTGGTTGCTGACAGTCATCTTTTCTCAGATAATTGGTAGGACTTAAGGATGTCTACAGTAGGTCTGAGCCGACAATTCTTATTCAGCACACTGCGGCTCAAATCTGAGAACTCTGAAACACTGTGATGAGTTCACAACCTTCCCTAAATTACAACACACCTGACAGGACGCATAGTAGAGACATTCTAGAGGAACTAGGAATGAAAGGAGTACAAGAGGGAGAATAAAAAAAACAACAACAACAACATTGTAGTCACTCTCCTCAGGGTCACAGAAAGGTGTGGGTCAAGCAATGGCACTGCTTCATTGAAGAACCATTGCAAGGATGTAATAGGGCACTTTCCATAGAAACTGTTGCTCAGTAACAGTAATCTTGTAATCATAACCTCGCCCATGTTCAAAGGTTACTTTGAAGGGAAGGAGTCAGGTAGATTATATTATGTTTCAGTCACCTGTACAAACACACCTAACTATTACCCACATTTCTTTCTTTATGACTTGCTCCCTGTGCCTGAAATCAGAGAAACAAGAAACCTGAGCAAAAACTGGGGGAGAGCTACAGAATAATTTTTACTTGAATAGTACAATAATGGTGGTTTTTTTTTTATTTTTTACTAACGTTAAACATTCACCAGACAGTTCCAGCCTTCTTAGTAAGAACTTAGCTCTCGGGAGAGGAAAGACAGGAAGGCGAGTCTCTTAACAAAATTAGCTAGCAAAATCAAAACTAAAGCGAATGAACCCTTGGGGAAAATGACTGAAGATTGTAGCAGGGAATACACAATGTTTCAACCTCCCTCTCCTCTCTGGCAGTGAAACTTTGCGTACATAATATCACATAATATTTACTTCCAGAAAAGTTGCGTTTAAAATTTCTGCAAGATTAAGAAAACTTGGGAAATGTTGATTTTTTTATTCTCAACATGATTATTTTAATTACAAAGTACAAGTGCAAAGTTTCTTCTCAAGAAAGCTGATTAACATTTAGAGATGCCAACAAAACGCCGTAAAATGTCAAGCATACAGAGAGCCGGGAACAAGAAATGTAGTAAACAAGCAAAGAAAAGGAATAAAGGCAGAAGAGGATTTTATTTTGTCCCACTTCTATGCCAATGAAATTATTTAGCACCTAAAAGGTCAAAGTCTATGGACAAATAACAGAACAGGTGAATTGTGTGTGAATTCAGTATGGACAAAAAAAAACTAAATATGAGAAAAAAAATCTACTCTGCACTGTACACAGGTAATCAGGCACATCAAGTACATTAGCAGGAATTGCTATTTTTAAATTGCTTCAGATGTCTCAGCTGCCTTCACTGGGTGTGAAGTGTTGCACAGCCATGACACGGTCACAGAAAATATCCTGCCAAATTACAAGCTGGAAATTATGAGGGAAAGGCTGTTTAAATATGGTATGATAATTGTGACCTGTGCTAAATCCTCCCGTCCAATGAGACATTTATACAGCGGCATTTCTTTTGTAACAATAGCCCGATTCTTTTGGGTTCATGTTGATTGGCTTTCCTTTTGTACGCCAACAATATAAAATGACTGGGTTTCACATAATTTCATTCAGCATTACTCAGAGTCTCTGACACAGAGAACTAGCATGAAGTTCCTCTGCATCACTCTTGGTAAAGGTGCCTACTCAATGTTGTAAATGGAAACAAATAATCTTTTTAAACTTTGTAGTATAAACCATATATAAAAATGCAGGAACCGATGCAAATACACACGTGGACAAAATTGTTGGTACCCTTCGGTCAATGAAAGAAAAACTCACAATGGTCACATAAATAACTTTAATCTGACAAAAGTAATAATTAAAAAAAATTCTATGTATGTTAACCAATGAAAGTCAGACATTGCTTTTCAACCATGCTTCAACAGAATTATTAAAAAAAAATAAACTCATGGAACAGGCCTGGACAAAAATGATGGTACCCTTAGAAAATTCTGAAAATAATGTGACCAAAGGGACATGTTAATTCAAGGTGTGTCCACTAATTAGCATCACAGGTGTCTACAATCTTGTAATCAGTCAGTGGGCCTATATATAGGGCTCCAGGTAGTCACTGTGTTGTTTGGTGACATGGTATGTACCACACTCAACATGGACCAGAGGAAGCGAAGGAAAGAGTTGTCTCAGGAGATTCGATAGAAAATTATAGACAAGCATGTTAAAGGTAAAGGCTATAAGACCATTTCCAAGCAGCTAGATGTTCCTGTGATTACAGGTGCACATATTATTCAGAAATTTAAGATCCACGGGACTGTAGCCAACCTCCCTGGACGTGGCCGTAGGAGGAAAATTGATGACAAATCAAAGAGACGGATAATCTGAATGGTAACAAAAGAGCCCAGAAAGACTTCTAAAGAGATCCAAGGTGAACTTCATGCTCAAGGAACATCAGTGTCAGATCGCACCATCCGTTGTTTGAGCCAAAGTGGACTACATGGGAGACGACCAAGGAGGACACCATTGTTGAAAACAAATCATAAAAAAGCCAGACTGGAATATGCCAAACTACATGTTGACAAGCCACAAAGCTTCTGGGAGAATGTCCTATGGACAGATGAGACAAAAATGGAACTTTTAGCCAAGGCAAATTTTGCTAATTATACTTGAAGCATATCAAGAAAAGAACACTGTCCCTACTGTGAAAGATGGAGGAGGCTCTGTTATGTTCTGGGGCTGCTTTGCTGCATCTGCCACAGGGTGTCTTGAATCTGTGCAGGGTACAATGAAATCTCAAGACTATAAAGGGATTCTAGAGAGAAATGTGATGGCCAGTGTCAGAAAGCTGGGTCTCAGTCGCAGGTCATGGGTCTTGCAACAGGACAATGACCTAAAACACAGTTAAAAACACCCAAGAATGGCTAAGAGGAAAACATTGGACTATTCTAAAGTGGCCTTCTATGAGCCCTGACCTCAATCCTATTTTCTCCATCTTTGGAGAGAGCTGAAACATGCTGTCTGGAAAAGGCACCCTTCAAACCGGAAACAACTGGAGCAGCTTGCTCATGAGGAGTGGGCCAAAATACCTGCAGAGAGGTGCAGAAGTCTCATTGACAGTTACAGGAATCGTTTGATTGCAGTGATTGCCTCAAAAGGTTGTGCAACAAACTATTAAGTTAGGGGTACCATAATTTTTGTCCAGGCCTGTTCCATGAGTTTATTTTTTTAAATAATTCTGTTGAAGCATGGTTGAAAAGCAATGTCTGACTTTCATTGGTTAACATTCATAGAATATTTATTTATTATTAATTTTGTCAAATTAAAGTTATTTCTGTGACCATTGTGAGTTTTTCTTTCATTGACCGAAGGGTACCAACAATTTTGTCCACGTCCATGCAAATTGTATGAATACAATTTGAAATTGATCAGGTCAAAGATTACATTAGTTAGTCTACTGTTTAAAGTTTACACCGAGTATGATACAAAAGAAATAATGGAATGTTCAAGAATAACAAATTTCTCATGCAAATTTCAAATATTCCTATAAATAATTTACAAATAAATATATTCAAATCCAGAATGGTAAATGAGGCCCTTGTTTACATAATGTTTCCTCTCTTACTTTGCAAGTAACATAATTTTCACAGTTATTCTTTGTTTCTATTTATTCCACTGCACATGTTAATTACTGCTCACTAGTTTGGATCTTCCTATCTCCTTCCACACTTACCTCACCCATCAGCTCATACAATGCTCAACCTCTCTGGTTTCTCTTTTCCTCTGGGTTGACAGCACACTGGTGGATGTGAACTTTTAGTTTCATGGCTAACTGCAAGTTGCTTGTTATTGAAACTCAGAATCCCATCTCTCTCTCTCTTCTGTTGTGTATTACTGTAGTTGCAAATTGTAAAATTTAATTTACCCTAACTGAAAGATTTTACCATTTTAGAATATTTTATATAGAATATTTCTCTTTCTCTCATGACACACACATATCTACACAGTTAGGCTTGGGGCGTAGATTTAAGGGCATCATATTTGTATGAATCTAGCTGCATTTTGTCCAGGGTTTTTGTACTATCAGCAGGGGAGATGGAGCAGAAAGACAGAGCTCATACAGCCTGGCCTGCTCTGGATCTCTGTGGGCTGGTATTGAATTTCATCCCCCTGACTCCAGCCACACGGTCCAAATCCACCAGCCATTTCAGAGAGGAAATTTAAAACCAGCTATGTAGTTAAGTGAGGGTGCAAGCCTGTGAAAGAACCTTAATTGCCTTATAATAAGCCCTTTTAAGGTGTTTATAACAGCTGAATGAATTAACACCCAAGTCACTTTATATGGTAAAAGAAAAGTAACTGTCTAGTGTGTCGGCCTTTTAAAATATTTTATATACTCATTATTAGGTCTGTTAATATTAATGTGTTGACGCATGTGATTAATCAAGAAATTTCAAACACATTTTTTAATGCAAATTAATAACATGACCAAGTGTGACACTAACGACTTCCTGTAATCGCAGCATGGTTACCCGGCTGTGTGTGTATTCGAATGTTTAACGTGTGCATGTTTAATCGTGATTAATCACAGTCTATGTCTGTGATGGACTAGATTAAAATTGTAATTATTTTAATATTATCTCGTTATACTACTATTTCTACTACTACAACAATTGTACTAGTTGTTAGGGTACCTGCTAATATTTTCCACAGCATTCAAGAGCTCAACAGTGGCAGCTTGAAGGTGCTGGGGCTTGAACACTCAAACTTACAATTAGCAAACCAGATCCTTAACCGTTTGAGCCACCACTTGCAACCATATGCAATGAATAACATGCAGTTCCCTTACTATATCAGTAAAAGAATCTTGTACATCAGGGAATGAAATGGACTATCTGTACTGATGATTCAGCACTATTCTGCATCTGTGAATATAACAATGACTATTTATTTTGGGGTTCATTTAATGTCTTGTGAAAACAAAATCTGCTTTGCAGTGAAATATCTCCTGATGTAGCTGCAGTTTTCTGTCAAAGCACAAATACAAACCACACGAAAAATGCAAACAGGAGCGGTATATTCTAGCTGTGATGCGGTCGCCTGAGATAATCTCTGCCATTGCTTGTGTTTCTACCGGGTACACCGTGGACCATCTCCAAAATGTCTCAGTGTGGCGCTTTGCTAAAGATTCGTGCTTAACCCATGTGTCTCAAAATCAAAAACACCCAGACAATTTGTTTTTCTTTTTCTTTTCTTTTTTTTTTTTTTACAAAATCATGCATACAAACGCACACACCACACACTAATAACAAAGTAATTATGTATTATTAAAATAATCAAATAAGCAAAATAATAAAAAGAGATATATTTACATAACCCACCAATACATATGATCCCTCTGATTTAGATAAAAATTTGTCTAAGAAATGTCTCTAAACAAACCTTCACTGCTCATTCATTCATCATCCCAGGAGACTTAAGACACGAGGCAGTGTACAGTCCACCCTGGACAGGGTGCCAGTAAATTGTAGGACACACACACACACACACACACACACACACACACACACACACACACACACACACACACACAGAGGATAATTTGGAAATGCCAACTGATCTAATCTGCATGTCTTTGGACTGTGGGACACAACTGGAAACCCGGTGGAAACCCACCAAACATGAGTAGAACATGCAAACTAACATCCCACACAGATGTGGGGCAGGAACTGCACCCTTCACCCTGGAGGTGTAAGGCCACAGCGCTAACCATTACGTCACCGTGCTGCCTACCTCATAAATATTCATACCAGGCCAATTGTCAAATTAAGCTGCTGTCCAGTGTCAGCAGGACAATGCACAAAATCAGACAGATACAGATCAAAATATCAGAATGGGGAAAACATCTGTGACTCTAACTCCACCATGTATGTTGGTATCAGATGGGCTGGTCTGGGTATTTCCTGACACTGCAGATCCCCTGGGATTTCACACAGCACTAACACTTCTTTTAAAGAAAAATGGTGCAAAAGAACAAAAAAAAAAAAAAACTGAATGTCTTCAGGCTAATCTTTAAAACTGTGGTGAGCAGGAAAGCATCTTAGCATGCAGAAAACATCGAACCTTGAGGTGGATCGCCTATAAAATCAGGAGACCACATCACGTTCCAATCCTGTCATCCAAGAAAAAGGATCTAAGGCCATCATGGGCACAAGATTGCTAAAACTGTACGATTAAAATCTGGAAAAGGAACATCCATCTCATGGTTGCTGTTTTATGCATGCTGGGATGCTTTTTCCCCCCACCACAGGTTAAAGTGATTATTTGAAGTACTATATCCTTCCTGGAACCTCAAACCAATCTGGGCATTTTCCTTAACCTCTCTTATAAATGAGGTGTTTTTAACCACATAACTTTTTTGCATCTTTCTGTGTATATTTTAGAGACAGATCCCAGGAGATCAGCAGTGTCTGAACCACTCAAAACAGCCCATCTGGCACCAACATCAATGCCATGGTTAAAGTCACAGAGATGACACTTTTCCCCCTTTCTGATGTTTAATGTGAACATTAGCTAAAGCTCCTGACCTATATTTGCATGATTTATTGCACTGCACTGCTGTCACATGATTGGCTGATTAGAAAACTGCACGAATGTGCAAGTGTAGCAAATAAAGTGGATGCTGAGTGTATATTACTATAGAACTCCATGATTACTGCATGTATTTTGCATGTAAGTAGGCCTTACTTGAAGTATGAGTGGAGTTCCTCATTTTTTCCCCCCAGACACATCTGGTAATTGCACTTCAGTTCTGTTTTTGGCACTTTTTATTTTTCATCAAAATGATGTGCCATGATCCATAATTTAGTGATTAATAATTAATCCTAAGCTTTGGCGTAAGAAACTTTGAGGTCGCAGAGCTCATCAATGGTAAACTGTGCAAAAAGAAAGTTGATGACCCACTTGTATTGTGGGAGCATTACTCAGAGGACTTTTCAGTACTTCCCACAAGACTGAAAAACATTTCAGCTGGAAAAAAAGATATCTTAGAACATGCAGTTCTGTACGATTTTTTTTTAACAAGAACTCACAGGGAACATCCTGCAGTTTCTGCTGATGAGGTTGAACAGCAAAGCACAGGGAATAAAGATCCCTTTAATAGTCATCCATTTCCATGCGTACATGCAAAGGTTCAGGAACAGAGGCACAATTATTTGCACAACTACTGACAACACAAGAACAACATTATTTACATCACTGGTAAAAATCTGGTTCATAAATCAGTCGTGAGTGCTGGAAAATAAGTGCTCATGTAGAAAACAACAACACTGTGCTTTTCCTAAATTATTGTAGCAGCTAAAGCATGCTGAAATGGAAAATTATTTCCTTCAAATATTTTCTTCAACTTGAATCTCAGTCCTCACTGGAAACATAATGAATCAATAGCATGCCTAACGCCTGTTACAGGTTGTAACTGTCATCGTTTCCATGATCTATTGGATGAGACGGTTTATTACTTGCCTGACAACTTGGGCCTTCTTACTCTAATGATGCCACCGTTTTGGGAAAGATTACAATTTACTTTGCACAGGCAAGTCAACAGTTGGAGACTGGAGACAGCAAATTTCACACATTTTTCTTAAGCAATAGACGAACATTTTAACAATCATTAATGGATTGATAATCAATAATTAATGATGGACAGACAAACATTTTGCCCTCCATTTAAGTTTTATTTAAAATGTCCTAGTAGTACAAACCAGTGGTTCACATACACTGATTTATTTGTAGTGTACCATCATACCATCACCACTGACTGATTAATTAATTTATTTATTAAATATTAATTTATTATTTAAAAAAAAGGGTAAAAAATTATTTCCTTGCAATCAAACTACGCTAATGTGAGTTTATAGTTGGCTTGTCCAGATTACCACTACATGCATACAAACCTTATCCCTAACCGTAATTAATCGATTAGCGACTAACATTTCTAGGTATGATTAATACATTTTCCACTACAAACCAAAAATATCAGATGTGTTTCAAATACAAGACGTACCACTATAACACTCTGCATACATCTTTCAGGTCCTGGGATTGGACATCATCCATGTGAATCTCCATTGCCAGCGCCATGACGATTTCTGTTCGGAACCAATGAGACGTCCCCAGCCAAGTACAAGAGCCCGGAAGTAAGGCAGGAGACTTCTTTCTTCTTTTTACGTTATGACAGTTTGTCACGCAGCCCATCTTTTCCAATGTTGTGGCGGTTATGAGATCCAAGTTTGTACTCGTGCTCAGTTTTCTTCAGCCATTGTTTTGCCTGACTGCGCTGTGTCGATTCACACATCCTCAGTGAGAGCAAATTGTTGAGCTTATTTCCAACTCACGGTGCTAAGGCAAGGTTAATATGTCCGAGTGCCTACACAAAGCAACATACAGAGCACATGTCTAGTTAAGAGCGGGAGCTAATAGTTGTATTTATGTTTAGTTAGTTAATGGAGTTAGTGGGCATTCTGGGCCCAAGATTTGTTTTTGTTTCTTTTGTGTTAGATTAGATTGGCTCTTGGATTAAAGTTAGAACGTGTTCCGTTTTATTTAATTATTTGCATTAAACTCTGCTTGTGGCTCTTACTGTTGAGTTTATCATTGAAATTTTTGCATATAATCTGTAAATGCTGTTTCTTTAATTATTTGAATTTTTGGTTTCCACTGTAACTAAGGAGCAATTGGGTGTGGCGATGTAACTTCTCCACTAAAATTTGTTCACGTCTCAATTTTGCTTCATTACCTCGCACATTTCGTTCCCCATTAGTAATCTTTTCTTACGCCAGCTTCCTATTTCCCTAGACAACAATAACGAGAGTAAGAACAGAATAGAAAATTGTAACAGCCAGCTCATCTCTGTATCTACATCATTTAAGAAAAGAAAAAGCAGAAACGCTCAGGGTTTGCTTGTGTGTATTATCCAATTGTATTTCTTCAGCAGTCCTCCATGCATTAAAATAAAAGCACGTTTAAATGCTACCATGTGATACATCAATATATTTACCAAAAATCCAAACCACAAACTATCTGGGGTTTGGCTGTATACTTGTAAGACATGGCCAAGTCTATTAACACTGTAATTAAGCCCATTTATAGTGAGGTTAAAGTATATTTAGGTCATGGTGCTGAGGGATCTCGTCATGGAGAGATTTGAGTAAGCTATCTGGGAGACACGCAAAACACTAGCCTTGCAAATTTCACAGTTGAATATGCTTATCAGCACACACACACTATAATTTTATACGAATCATGTCTAAGAAGGCATGCTAATTCAACATTTTTGACCCAAGTTCGGTATTTCTTGGTTTTCACTGTCCTTTCTTCTACTCAAATCCAAACCACTTGATAAACATAAGTGGTGTGAAAGCAGACAGAATTTCAGGCGAGCGTTTCCGTCAAGCTGTTTTTATTCAGGATCATGGTTAATGTGCCTGCCCTTAGAATTAACCCTTTATATCATTGCTGAACCAGTGCGGACAATGCAGTCAGTTCAGGAGACTGGCTAGGGAGTAAAGAACCCTACAGAAAGCAAGTGAAAACACTGAGCAGCTCTTTGTCTCTAACTCAGTGACTGGTACACAAAGGTCCTGGACATGATTGTACAAAGCCAAAGAACAACAGGCTTACAATTTAGACCAACAGCAAGAGTCTGGTTTACTTGAAAGGGGTTTAAAATGAATGTAAATTTGTCTAGTTAAAAATAATCTAAAAATGTAAAGATGGTAATTTTTATCAGTTTAGGTTGAAATGAGGGGTTTGCAGGTTCTCTCTGTGCTTGGTGGGTTTCCTTCCATAGTGAGATTAGGTTTAGCTTTAGGCAGATTAGGTTAATTGGCATTCCCAATTTGCCTGTTGTGTGTGTTTGTGTGTGCCCTTTGATGAATTTGCACCCTGTCCAGAGTGTACTTTGCCTCATGGGGGGCCTGGGATAGGCTCCATGAATGAAGATGAATGAACAAATTAATTAATTAATTGATGAAACGCTGAACAGAAAGGAAACTGACATCAGGTCTGTGGTGGTGGTGGAGCAGGAGTCAAGATCTGCTCTTTGAAGGGCAGAGATTCACTTAAGAAAAGGTTTACTGATGAGAACTATCTATAAATCTAAAGTCGGCACACAGTGGTACACAGTTGTCAGGTGTGTGTCCTTTTTTTTTTTTTACTTTTTTTTTTTTTTACACCATTTACATCAGTGGTTCTCAACCTTATTCCTGAAGGACCACTGCCCTGCATATTTTACTGTTTTCTCTATGCTACCATACACACTTTAATTCAGAAAAGAATGTTAGTTAGTTAGTTAATCACGTAAATAAGGTGTGCTGGTAGCTGATAATGCGTTAAGCTTGCAGAGCTTCTCCAGGACCCAGCTTAAGGACCACAATCGTGACTCTTGTGCCATTTACAATCTTTTTTCCCCCCTGTTTATAACAGTAATGTCTTTGTGTGAGAGAATTCAAAGCTAGCGCAAAATATACATCTGATGATGTCACCAACTAATTGATCATGAAATTCGTTCGCAACCTAATTCTAGGCATCTATGCTGATTATTCATTGTACCCTTAATGCTAATGGAATGTTTCTGTTGAAACTGGGTGTGGCCCATAATAGTAGGTTATACACTCATGTATAGACATAAACATTAAATTATTAGGAGGGATTTTTACACAATGACAATTCATTGTGTAGGTCTGCCTTTTTTAAACTACGATATCTTTATGTGTGTTAGTGAAGTTTAGGAAGCTTAACGCTCTGACATTTCATTCTATATCTTAAGCTGTCTTTAAAAAAAAATCTTAACTACTTTTAAAAATGCAGATACTTAATCTGATTAATACTTATTGTTGACTATATTAACAGTGCTTACAAAAGTTTACAAAGCACTGGAAATGAGAGAACCGCATGATTTCAAGAATGACAACGCATCATTCCAGTGTGTAAGTAACCCATTTTGTCTAGGGGTGCTCCGATTGATCGGTCGCCGATCATAATCGGCCGATAATAGCCTTGGGAAGTTTGATCGGCAGTCTCTATAATGGCCGATATAGAAAAGCTGATCAGATGACGCAAAACTCGCGAGACTATTTTTTTTTTTTTTTTGGCGCGCGCTGCTAAAATGGCTTCACTGGTCTGGCAATTCTACGTGTTGTGTGAAAAAGACAATACATTAGCAATCGGCAACCTGTGTAACAAGACAATTCCACGAAGCGGAAAGCACCCAAAGCATTTTAACATCACGAACCTCATCAGACATTTGAGAGGGCGGGAGAGCTCAGCAACTCGCGCGCCGCCACTCACTCAGCTGTCGGTAATTCCCCTATCTCACCTACACGGTTTCAATCGGTGGCCGAAAGTACAGACCATCATGATTCACCACGAGTTTTGGCGCTGTGATTACGTTTCCATCTTTCCGCGCGAAACATTAAACATGTTTGTCAAACGTTTAATTTTTAAACAAGATTTTAAACATGAACAATTAAACATGTTTAATTATACATGTTGAATTTTTGGGCGGTCCTTGCAGAACTTCAGGCGACTCGCGTCCTACTAATACATTATTTTATTTAAGCTCTAAGCTGTTCCCAATTACTAACCAAGCACAGGCTGCTATGTTTTAAATTGACGTGTTGCACATGTTGTTTCCCAATAAATACAGTTGTCAATTCATGATATTCCGCTTCTTGTAATTTCAATACTTAATTTACATTGTTGTTAGATATAGTTTAATAAATAATGCTACATGATAAGGCTTCGAGTAGACACTGTGATCGGTATCGGCCGATACAGCTTCTAGTGATCGGCGATCTGTGATCAGCCCCAAAAATCCTGATCAGAGCACCCCTAATTTTGTCCACAGTGCCCAAAGTGCCAAATCCTAGGAGAAGGATTTTCGTTTAATAAAACTGTGTTAATCCTAAATCCTATGAGTAATTCACAAAGCATGTCCTAAGACAGAAAAAATTCAGAGGACTCTTAAATCACTAAAGTCCTATTCACACTGGATTAATTTTACACAGGGAGCAGGGTATCTCCTGTATGATTCTGCCATGTCAGTCATTTTTACACACTGAGCATTCCTTTGCCTGGAAAGATTATGCAAGCTTGTCACTACTGTAAGAGGATTTGTAGAAATAACCTCAGATATACAAGCCTGGGAAAATCCTTCACATGTGGCATCAATTTTGACATTTCCTATATAATTCTGAAATCCACCGGCATTCTGAACTGAAACTCATGGCTTAGGTATATATACGGTATCCTACTCACAGTTTGAGCATTTTATAATTTGGTTACCCAGAAATTAAGAAAAACTGAATTTAAAGATTTTATTTCAGTGAAAAATATGTCACACCTACAGCTACACTTATAACCTGACTGGATAAATTCCACAGAATTCAAATGTAACAATGTGATACCGGTTCTCACTTTGATTAGCAGCATCATTCACATCAGCCTCCGTCACATCATATGAAAAAAATATTTACAAGACTCTTCAGGGCTCGTCACTCTGTCTGCACCAAGAATGATCTGGAAATAATCGATGATTCGTTCAGTCCGTGCTGTCAACTAAATGACTTCTTATGTCATTTAATCAATTCAAGAAAAACCTAATTCGCTATCAATAGTATAAAATTCGTCTTAATATGATAAACTTTTGGTGCGATGAACACAAACACACTCATCTCTGTGATACATACAGATATTGCTTAATTTGTGTGAATCAATCATAACTACAACAGACATCCTCCCACAACATTGCTTAACCGGCTTAAGCCTATAAAACTTATTTCATTATTAAACAGTACTTAAAACTGATTCTGTAAAAACACTAAAAGGTTGCTTACTTGTGTTTTGGTCTAACGTGTGTCAATTATTGTGAATTTGTATGTCCTGTCACCTCATCCACTGTTAATATTCACAAAATCAGAAACACTTTTTAATTTCTTTCATTTTCGTTTTAATTTCTTACGGCTTTGTGCTTCATGTCACAACATTCATAACAAAACAGCCTCAGTCATTCATAATCACGGGTCAACACCATCTTTTCAAGTAACCTTCTTACTAACAGGTTAGTAATACTTGCTTTTGTCACTTCTGTGTAGACATTTAAAAGAGAA
This sequence comes from Clarias fuscus, assembly GCA_030347435.1. Lineage (NCBI taxonomy): Eukaryota > Metazoa > Chordata > Actinopteri > Siluriformes > Clariidae > Clarias > Clarias fuscus. The sequence goes on along the minus strand of CM059209.1, from coordinate 16,053,213 downwards.
ACTCCGTTAGGATCTGTTAGATTTCAATGCTAGTGGTAAGATGTCCGTCACATGCATTAAACACAATTTATCTGATTCATGATCATGATTTCACAGCATGTTCTCAGTTGCTAGTGTGACATAAAGAATGCCTATTTAAAAACAGAAATCCTGTCCACTAGTGTTGTGCAATTTAGCGATTATGTAATTTAAGTGCTCTTTTATTGATTTATTCACTGAATTAAATCAATGGGTCAGTTTTCAGTTCATGCCTTTTAAATTATTTAGGCAATTTTTTAAAAATATGGAATTCTCCAAAAATTGACTAATTATTTAAAATATATACCAGAGTCAATCTCAGCTTCCATCTTTTGTGCTTTGTTAGATATTGCTCCTTCTTCGGTGACATAGTGTCATAGTGTTTCGCAATGTGACTTCACACTTCCACAGTCAAGGGTTTGAATCCCACTACTGGTCTGTGTGCGTGGAGCTTGCATGTTCTCCCCGAATGGCTTCTTCCCACAGTCCAAAGACAAACCAAATTTTACCCCGCAACGGGGTAAGCAGTTTAGAGAATGACAGAGTGAGGGAGTGATTCTTCTTCTACTTTTGAGTTTATGGACAATTGGTGCAATAGGGTCACCTACTGAATTGGAGTATGGCACACCAGATTGGCAGGAAAAGAAATTATGCTTGTATGAGATATGACATTTAAACAACAACAAAAAAAAAAGGTTACACAGCATTCCAACGCATAGTTAATACTTTTAGTAGCTTTTAATACTTTTAAACTTTGTATGATATAAGGTTGCTTGAGACAAATCAAACAAACATTAGTGCTATTGAATTGGATTGGATCAAATCACCAGTTTAGCTACGATCCACAGCTTTACTGTTCATGTTGATTCTCTCAAAAATAGTCTGGGAAGTCTACATAAGATGGGTGCAAAAGTTTTCAGAGTAACTCATAACAAGGTGTATGAAATACTCCTGGAAGTAACTTATACACTGAGCATGACGTACAACTGCTTGCACCCATTTCCACAGTACCAGCTAATAATATGCACACAAAGCACATCTAAAATCAAAGCACGTCTAAAAAGGTGAAAAAAAACTTTCAAAAGCTAATGTAAATAAATTACAGTATGTAGCATTTTGCTCTGAGCCAAAAGCTCAGTGTCAGGATATAGCACGATACACAATATAACACTATTTACTACAAGTTGAGGCAGACAAATGATTACCGTGTGATGTTTGGATAGCAGCATTGTGCAATGGTCTCTAGCAGTGTCATACATATTTGTTCCCTTTTAAGGGGAGTACTGAAAACCTCACGAGCATTAGTCAGTATACTTTTGCACTGCTGCTGGAACTCATGTTCCTGAGTTTGTACATTAAATTACTACACAAGAACATTCATCCTAACTGACAACTAAAAATATGAATAAAGCTGCAATGCAAGCAAAGCATTGCTGAATGCTGTGTCAAGAAATATTTTTTTTTCCTTCATAAAACTGTGAAGTATTAAACTTCAAGTGAATGCAGCAAAGGCAGCTCCCTAATATAAAAAAAAAAATCAAAGGATTCTTGATAGAGCATTGAAATACTGTAGATGAGCAGGTCAGCTCGATCAACTCTAGAAATTAAGTTTCCTTATAAACCTATGAATACACGATTACTGCCTTCAAAGTGGTGCACTATTCGATTCACTAACAGCACAAGTCAGGCAGGTGATATCCTAACTGGTTTAAAATTCAATTACTATAATGCAAGGATGTCTGAGAGTGTGTTAAGAGAGGGAAGAAAGAGACAGAAGAGGAAGGCATCTGAAGTAACAGGGAAGCAGCTCAGTGCACAACAGTGCCTTAAGTCATTTATTAACCAGTTAGAATACATTATTAACACATTATTAAGGCATCAACTGTATAAACCTACCCAAAGGCATGCACAGCCAAGCTGTAACTTAGACTCGCGGCTACAGATGGCTGCAGTTTAATTTTTTACTCGCAAATGCTTTCTGTTGCCCTACTCGGGAATCCGTGCACAGTAAGCACAGAAGGGGCTATATGTGAGGGTGATCGTGATCACAGTTCATTATCAATCACTCTAAAGAGCGTTATATTCTGGTCATTGGCTGATTGATTGAGGAATTTTTAATGGAGTTTATTAAAATGACGAGTCAAATATAAAACCCCAATTTAACACATCAGATCTATATGACATTTCCTTACTACAAATAAAAAATGACCTCACATATAAAATACTAGATTTATAATGTTTTTATACTGTAATTATCTATAAAATAAAGAAAAAAGATGGGGATTTCAGCCATGTATGCTTCCCCCGAATGGTTTTAAGGTCAGACTTTAAATCAGAAAGAATGAACAAAGAATTAACATTGAATAAAGATTTTAGTGAAAGGATTGTCAGGTAAAGAGACCTTATAAACATATGGGACGATGTAGCTGGACAGGCAAAATTAGAAGGCATGTAACACAACTGCTCCTGTTTAAAGCCAACTGCAGTGTCAAAGTATGAAAAATCTGAAGGCGAATTTAAAGAACTCTACAAGGTTCTTTAACTAAAGAAGTGGCTGTATAGTGTGCTCTTATTACAGCAAGGCTCAACACAAGGCTCAAGACAACAAATTGCTCCTTTGTGCATTTTGGTCGGTTAAGGAGCCAAATCTCTTCAGATTAATATCATAAATAAACCACACTGAAAAAATAGTGTGAACAGCCTAACAAGAAAATTAGGGCCACTTGTGCCTGCTGTGTGAACATAACAATAAGGTTTCAGAAGCAACAGTTCAGTGTGGTTTAGTCTACAATCACACTGCAGGCAAACGAGGCCCAGATCAGATTTTTACTGACAAAATCAGATTTTTTTTTCTTTGGGCTGTTCATATTCTGTTTTCAATGTGACCTGTATCTGACATCAGTCTGAACAAATCACGCTGTACAACATTCAAGTTTGCTGTAAAAATGTTAAGTTATTCACTGACTTCTTTGGCTCATGTCCTTGGTTTCTCTAAATTCTAGCTTAAAACATTACATTTTCCATTGTCACAGCAGCCACGTTGTCCCTTGGCTGCATTTAAACATTTTTGTTATCTCTTAATATATAAGGCAGTTACGATAAGTGCTTTCTAATTTGCTTGTACAGCAACATCACTCTAAAAGTTTATTTATGTCCATTACCTCACTATCTTGTTACTGAAATCCTCCTTCACTGTCATTCTCCATCTTTCCTAGAATGAAATTATGACAAGCATCAAATTGGATTGACTTAAGAATCACATGAATTCCAATATGTCTGTTCTGACTGAGGTCGCACTTCAAATAACCAGGTCTGTATGTGATTTAAACCACATATGGTCAGATAAGAACTGCATAAGAAAGAACAGATTTCATATGATATATAACAGTTACACTGTTATAACACTGTTAAGGGAAAAAATCTGAATCACATGTGAGCAAAAACATTTGATTTGGGTCATTTTTGCCTGTAGTATGAACGTAGCCATTGCAGCCCATCATATGTGGGTAAGCATAGGAGCGTGATCTGTTCAGACAAATGTCACGGAGAAATAACTGTAAAAATAATCATATCATCATCTGAGGAAAAATCATTGTCAATTGTGTGAACATGTCTGAACATAGCTTTGTTTGCGCTAAGAACACCAACAGTTTAGGGCACCTTAATACATATAGGTAACAATACAAGGGTGGTACCAAAAGTAAAGCAAAAGTGGGCATAACTTTTTTATTAACTGTCACAAATTTCACCTTTTTTGACACAAAGAGTAACCCTTCCACTATACAAACATATGTTCAGCATAGTCTCCATCACAAGCCATGTATATTGCACCGTTGAACCCAACACTTGAATCCTGTTTGTCAAGGTTAATCTTATCCTACTGTCTTACGAAGATGACACCAATGATAAGAGAACTGTGCACAGATGGATAGAAATGTTGAAAGAAGGTTAAATCAGCACTGAAGACAAACCACGTAGTCTGAAACAATCAACTGCAACAAAGAGGATTTCCAAAAAGGATTTGAAAGTTGTTCAACGATGGGCACAAATGGATCACTATGATGAGTAGTACCTTTGTATAGAGCAAGCATCACTAAATCGCAGACCGCAGTTCAGATTCGGACCGAGTGAGAGTTATATACGGACCCTGATGCTTTGCTGGTAAATGAGAATAATTAATTTACCAGTAATCTAGTCATCTTTTTCCCTCATGGTGGGTGCGGCTACACAGCCAATCAATGTAATAGTTTACCTTGTATGGACAGAGTGTGTGGAAGATACTAAACTGAAAGCGATGACTTACTCAAAAAAAAAAGAAAATGGAATGTAGACTATGAACAATAAACCTTCAAAAATGAATGGACGAATATTTATTCTCCTTGCAGGAAGTTTAAAACCAGTTTGTCTCATATGTTCTGAAACCGTAGCGATAACAAAAAGCAGTAACGTGAAGCACCACTATGAGACATAAAAATGCGTCGTTTGAGGAAATATATTCTCAACAGTCTGAGGTGAGGGCATGTAAAATACCTGAACCGAGAGCTCAGAATGACAGCGCAACCAGAGTCCTTTCACATTCATTTACAGCCCAACCCTGTGCAAATGACGATGTATTAAACATTGTTGTTTGTATTCCATACAAATACAAGCAAATATACAAGACCATCAGGTCTGAATCTTAACACAAACATGAAATTCAGACCTCGGCTCAAAGAAAGAAATTTCTTTGACTGGACCTTAATAAATTTTAATTCAATACCCCTGGTATAGAGGGAGTGTTACTCTACCACCATGTGCTATTTCAACAACCTGTCAACTTAAAATGCATTACTTTTAGTAACTTTTAGTTGTATTACTTTCGTTATTCCCCTTATCACATACCTAACTTTGACAATACAGCCTGAAAAAAAAAGATTACTTGAACACAATGCTGAAGTTTCAGATACTTTTAGGAAGATCAGCCAGTATCGCTGGACAGCTTTGTATTCAGTAACATCTCTCCAGGCTGCCATATCCAGATAAAAAGGTAAATGTGGTACAGAGAGAGATATCAGATAGTTCAGCTACGGAGAAAGAGGCAGAGAGAGGGAAACTGGAAAGCGTTTTACCCGGCGTGTTCTCTCGTTAAGATTCAAAGCGTGCTTTTTTGTCATGACAAATATGGACATTGGTATTACCAAAGCTCAGAAACAAGTCAAAATAACAACAGAAGTAAACAGATTGTAAATATATATTTACGCTCTCTCACACTCTATCATATACAAACAAACACGCGCGCGCGCGAGAGAGCGAGAGAGAGCGAACGCGCTCGCATGCATACACACACAGACAGGGAAACTGGCGCAGAACAAATCAGCGTGTGTGTGACAACGGCTACTGGTCGTTCGGGGGAAACAATCGTTTCATTTCAGCTGTAATTCGTGTGAACAGTAAGAGAGTCGGATAGGCAGAGAATCTGCACCGATACACAGGACACTGATACACTCTGCTCAACACTACTGTATTCTGCTCACTTTAGTATATCGGTCTATTTCCAAACGACACATTTCTACACGCTGTGTTAAAGGCGTCCCGTTGTCAAGCGCTAACGTCAATTCAGCACGAAACCAACAACAAAAAGCCCCAAACCGGAACGACAAAGTGATAAACTGTAAACAGCTCGGCGGTTATTTGGGAATATTTGTTTACTCATACCTTCCATTCATTTAAAGCCCAAACAACACTGAAGCAAATGACACCGAGCACCATATTTGCCTCGTCTCGGCTCAACTCTAAAGCAGCGCATGCAACTTTAGCAAACCCTGAAACTCCAGCTGAGATTCCGCCTGCGCTTACCGTGGAGCGGCTCCTCACAGTCACGTCCAGAAGCGAGGTAGGGGGTGGGAGGGGCGGGAGAGCGCTTAGAACAGCCCTGTCCGTGCGCTGGAAATGTAGCCTCAGTCCGGTTGTGTCAGTTTCTCACAGCTTTACAGTCTACTCTTGTGTGTGTTTATGTGTGTGTGCGCGGCCCAAGCAGCCAGCAGCTCGCTCCCTGCGCGCGACACTCTCCACTGGTGACGTCACCAGGGCCGTGCTACAAAGAGGGCGGCGCGCGCAGGGACAACCATTTAAGCACTGCTACTGCTCCTACTACTGTCCAAACAATAGTCTCAAATGATAATGTGCAGCTGTGTTTCTGTATGGTTTACATAATCAGAACGGAACCTAGAAGAATATATTTAGTGTTTCTAAAACATTACACAGGTTTTTAGATATAAAACCCAAAACAGTCTTATAATGAGCCCAACAGGCATGCGTCACACTAGCAAGCTTGTAATAGTACTTTACAGTTCCAGATGCAAGTCATTATGCCATGACACAGCTAATATTCTACAAACATCATTCCAGATACTTCATCTTCATCTTCTGTACTGCTTATCCTGGGGCCTGGAGCTTATTCCACAAGACCTAGGGCACAATGTAGGATGCACCCTGGACAGGGTGCCACTCCATCAGGGGTGCTTTATCCTGGATGACCCTGTGCTCTATATGCAAGAAATATATAATAATAATAATAATTCACTGTACATGTAACAAACAATTGAATCTTAATAATCACAAATACACCATCTTTGTCTGTAAATCTGGGGCCTCCCTGGTTTGGCCCTGAGCTTGGCTTATTGTCCATTTACCTGCAAGTTCTATCTGTGCCTGTGTGGGTTTCTTCTGGCTTCTCTGGTTTTCTTCTATCTTCCAAAAATGTCAATAGGCTGCCTCTAGCAATGAGTATTTGAATGTGTGTGTGCATGATACCATGCAGTGAATTGGTTCTATCCAGGGTGTATTCCCACCATGCTCCCAGGATAGTTTGTGGATCTACAACAATCCTGCTCAGCATGAAGGGATTACTAAATGTTAGCACGAGTCAGGTGCAGCATTGCAGGAACGTCATAACAAATATGTTATTGCAGACACATGACCACAGGCACTGCAGATGTGCCAATAAGAGATTTATCACCACAGACACATTATTGCAAGTGCTTAATTACATATCTGTTATCATGAATATGTTAGACATTAGACTTTACTGTCATGCCGTAGTTTATGTACTTTACCCAGGATGAAGTGTTAAAAGGTGAATGAAATTGTTACAAAGTTCCAACATCAAAGCAGACACGTCAACGCAAAGGTCTTGGAGACAAAGATATACTGTGTATAATAAACCTGGTTTATTGCCAGCATAAGTTTGCTATATACTGCACTGGGTATATTGCACTGATTAGTTTTATAGTGGATCAGCAAATAAGTATGTGCATAATATAATAGCAATCTAAACCTTAATTAAAGTGACAAGCGAATGTAAACATTATTTAAAATGTAAATGAGAGAAAACTGTGCATTTCAGGAGAATATGACGTGTGATTCAGTTTAATATAAGCCTATGGAATTATGCGACTGTTCAACAGTCTTATGGCCTGTGGGAAAACTTTTTCTGACATAGTGTTTGTAATATGCTGCGATATTATTTGCCAGAAGGCTGCTGTTTGAGCAGGTTGGGGTTCAGGGGGCTGGTGTCTTTTATCATTGAAGCCACTGTGTTGAATAAATGTCAAAAGAAAGGGAAAATCACCTCCAATTGTCTGCTGGGAAGTTTGTTCTGCAAACTGCAGGTTTTTGTTATCAAGAGCAGTGCAGTTTTTAAACCAGTAGGGGATACTTCCTGTCAGGCTGCTATTTATAGTTTAGGTGTAAAATAAATCTGAGGATTCTGGGTTTAGACAGGATCTCTTAAGGCATTTGAGGTTGCAAAGACTTGAAAAATACACAGGACTTTGAAGATACAGTACATTTACACAATGAAGGGTGCAGTTGCACATCTCTGAGGCTGGTGTCTGTACTAGAGGGTGTGATGGACCCAGTTGAACACTGAGATTTAATCTACAGAATGCTATCTCAAATGCTAACACCATCACGCCTTAATAACTCGACCCCAAGCTCAGAGACCAGATATGTTATGCAGATGAATCATCATCCCAAATCCATTATTGCAAATACATAATTGCAGATGCTACATCAAATATACAGTATGTCATTGAAGGTATGTTGTGGAAAATGCAGTACCTCATTATAAATTCACTCCTGGGTCAATTCATTAGGTAATACATACTTCTTGCTGGGTTGGGCTTCTCTTTGTATTCAGAACTGTGTTAATTATTCTTGGCATAAATTCAACAAGGTGCTGGAAACAATCCTTTAAAGTTTTGGTCCATATTGAAATGATAGCATCACAGATCTATGATGTGAATCTATCGCACCATCATATCCCAACTCTATTGGATTGAGATCTGCAGACTTTGTGGAGGCTATTCAGGTACAGTGAACTCATTGCCATGTTCAACAAACAAGCTTAAGATGATTTTAGCTTGGTGACAGAATGCCTTATCCTGCTGGAAATAGTCATCAGAAGATGGGTTACTATGATAACTATGGCCATAAAAGGATGGAAATGGTCACCAATGTAAAAATTGTGCTAAGGGAACCAAAACGCCACACCCAAATGCACTTTACTTCACCACAACAGTTTGTACCTCATGAGTTTGAGACTCATCAGACCAGGCAACAAATCTTTTATTGTCAATTTTGGTGAGCCCATGTGTTACATCAGTTTTCTGTTCTTAGCTTACAGAAGTGGCACTCGCTGTGGTCTTCTGCTGCTGTAACCTATCTTTTCATTAGCATACCTCTGTGGTATCTAGATGTTATTTGAGTTACTGTTGCCTTTCTATCAGCTCAAACCAGTTTAGCCATTCTCCTCTGACCTCTGGTAACAAAATGGCATTTTCACGCAGAGAACTGCCGCTCATTGGATATTTTCTCTTTTTCAGGCCATTCTCTGTAATTCCTGGAGATAGTTGTGCACAAAAATCGCAGTGGATCAGCTGAACTACTCAGACCTGCCTGACCTCTCTTTTAGTCAAATTTAGAAGTTCATGCTATCCAGCAATTAGCTAATTGTGTGTGTTAAGGGTGTGTTTCTCTGTGTTCTCGTACTCAGGTAAGAGTATATTAAATTAAGGACTTTCCATCCTGTATTTTATGCTCTGTACTGTATTTCAGCTAGTGCATACCAATTAAGGAACACACATTATTTTATTCCTACACTTTTATGGCTTTATGGTCCAATTTCTTTACATATAAATTGTGTATATTGTTATGAAACTGTTGTCTAGGAATGCCATATATTCATTAAAGTCTTTTTTATTTATCTGAATTTTCTCATTTAACACATTATCTAAAGAGTGGAGGATATTTCTAATTTAATTTACACAGTAAGGGACATAGATTTTGACTGCATAAGAGCTAATAGGAAGAGTGAAGCAATATATGAGGTATTGACTTAATATACGCTGTACTGCTCTGACTACAATGCAGCATAAGTAAGAGGTGTGACAAGTAATCACATTTAAAATTTAAAAAGGCAGTTCAATAATGACAAAAATAGCCTTTTATCCTGTTATTTACAATGACAATGAGGGGATTTTGGAAGTTTTCAATTTTAACATGGCTCATTACATTGTAAACTCTTGTGGGCATATTTAGAAATCATAATAATATACATTAATCTGCAAAAGTCTGGCACCACCCCTTATTGTTTTATATTTTGCTAGGGAAAATGAGATACAGTAGTTACAGTAATTTATTACAACATGTGCAAACAGTATACCATATAACACAAATAGAGGTTGTATAATTCTAAAGGGCTTTAACATCAATATTCGGGATGACCACTATTACTTACATCACAGCCTGAGCTCTCTTAGTCAGGAATAATTCTCCAGACTTTTTGAAGGCGATTCCAAAGCTCTTCTTAGGACACTGGCTGCCTTTTGTTCTTTTCTGTGTTAAGATGATCCCACACTTTTTCAATAATATTGATATCTGGGTTGATATCTTAGTATATTATCAAAAAGATGATTTATTCTGTGAAGAGGAAGATTCGAGACACCAGACCCAACAACAGAGAACAGCTGAAGGTTGCTATCAGAACAACCCAGGCTTTCACAACATCTCAGCCGACTAAGTATTGAGTGCTGTACATGTTCAAACTTTTGAGTAGTCCAACATTTCTGTGTTAAAAATATTTTTTAATTGGTCTTAAGTAATATTCTAATTTTCTGAGATTTTGGCTTTTTATAAGCTGTAAGCCACAATCATCAAAATGTAAAGAAGTAAACACTTGAAATATATCAGTCTATGTAATATATTTCACTTTTTGAATTGAATTTGTGAAATAAATCAACTTTTCGATGATATTCCAATTTATTGAGATGTATAGTACCTCTATACATCTCAATAAATTGTATATACAGTATATCATATTGTATATAAATTGTATATACAGTATATCATCTATCATTCCAATTTACTCTATACAGAAAGATGTACCGTGCATTGATAAAAGATTCTGTTTGTTAAGATCACAACTTTTTTGATGTGGCCAGATTATTATGCCAGCTGGTTGTCTAAAGACTGGCAGGACAAATGCTGTGATGCCTTTGATGTTTTATTTCTCACTCAGCTGGCTGTTGCGATCACGGGCTGGACTCACAATGAATTTTATCTGACCACTTGGAACCATTTGATAGAAACATGCAACCTCTGATAGAAACTTGTCTTGAAGAATTCTTAAAATCACAAATATTTCTATGAGTGGTAGAGTGTTTCATAAATGAATATCAAGTCAAAAACAAAATGGCATAAAAAGAAATAAATTGTAAATGAACGTGAATTCATACATGAAAACAATCACTGAAAATGTTAACATATAAATAATTAAATTGTTGGCATAGCCCTTAGGACTGAATCACAAACTGAGGACTGTGATATAGCAGTGCAGGAAACAATAAAGCAGTGAGCACATACCCATTTAAACCATGAATGTGCTTAAGTAGAAATTGTTATTTAAATTATGTTTTGAATTGTCCAATCCTTGTCCACAATTTTGTTCCATTCTACCCCAAGGCTTAGTCCTAATATACAAGGGTATTTTTTAATGCTCTTTTTCCGCCTTTATCCTCCAAAAAAATTGTTTTTTAAATCCAACAGGCGGCAATATAAAACTAACCATAAAAAGCCATGCCGAAAAGACCTAAAGGTGTATTTGTCAGCTATCAGAGTATTCCACAGCACTATAAATGGTATTGCTATTGAACTTATAGTTCAATCTTTATAATCCAGCTCCAACTGACTTATGTCTGCCTTTGTAAAAGACATGGCACCTCCTTACACCATGAAACATGCTACATGCTGTGTATGAATATCAATAATAGTAGGTATCGCTTGAGCTATAATGGTTGTGGTTATATGCTGAGGTGATAACTTTCCTTTAAACACATTGGTGGCCAGATGAACTTGCTTATCCCAGGAGACTTAGGCCAGGAGGCAGGATACACCCTGGATGGGCTGCCAATTCATTGCAGGACGCACATACACTCACACATGTTTTCACACCCTATAGCCAATTTGGGAGCCCCAATTAGTCTAATCTGCATGTCTTTGGACTGTGGGAGGAATCCCGAGGAAACCCACCAAGCATGGGGAGAAGCAAGCATGGAATCGAACTTGGAATTGCATGGCGAGCCACTAAACCACTGTGCCGCCCATATAGCCGTCTAACTGTCTAATTACATTTTTAAGGTAACTCCCTGACATAGCTGAGAAAATAGTAATTTAGTGTACAATCATGCAGTTCATTCTGTAGTCCCACCCAATCTAAAAACCAAATCATACGAAAGGGCTGATGTTAGCCCAAAAGATTTCTAATGAAGCCAAAGGCAGACACTTTTTTATTCATTTTCTTACCCTTTGCATATGAAAAAAGGTCACCGTGTTGAACAAGCATTTCTTATGTTCTGACATTATCCTCTTTATTATCCCCCTCATCTCATTATTCCTTTTCTCTCATCATATTCTCTCCAATTATGTAGTAGAAATGGTACCTTAGAAATCTTAAATTACACTTTGCATTTGTTTGCAAAAACCTATTTTCTTGTATTTTTTTAAATGTATCCTTGAGGAAATGTTCTCCAGGCTTTTTAAAGGACTTTTTTGACATTCGTTTTTGGCAAGTGCCTGTACCTGATCAGTTTTTGTGGAATGTGTTTCCACATATGAATCATTCAAGCATAAAAATAACATTTAACTTAAGGCATGAACCAGTGAGAAACAGGTGTAGATGATGACAGATGATCAGACTGTGAATAGTGTACTGATGATGCTGAATGCTGAGTGGTTGAAACAGATGAAAGGGGAAATGAGGTTGCTGCTGAGATTGTTACATAAACAGATGTATCTTCAGGCACGTTGCATCCTGCTGTAGTAAATCATTTTTTCCATTTCTTACATTTAGCCTAATAATTCAATAAAATTTACAATGGAGAAATGAGCAGCCTCAAGCAGCATCTAGTGAAGAAAGCCAATCATTGAACCATTATCTTATATCTGCCACTGATTACTTAATCTGACTTGAACAGTGGGTTTAATTTCTATGTAAGTTGCATCATTATTTAAAAATGTCCACTACTTTAAATTATTATTATATGTTGATTAATATTAATGACCTGTTAATTACCCTATGTTTATCAAGATCATCAGAAGACCGATCTGATTTCATATGCAATATCTTATGCTTAGTGGAATGTTTTCCACAGACAACCTCTGACTACAAATCTGCAGAGCCTCGTGAAGTGCTCCAAACTAAACCTTCCACAGCTGTGAGCCAAGCTGTTTCGAACAGCGCTGGAGTCTGGAGGTTGACTGAAAGCTCTGGAGAGTTGACCTGTTATCTGTATTCCACATGGAAAGATATTGTGAAGAGTGTTTTTGAGAATGTGGAGACAGTATCAATATTTAATCAGATTCTTCCCCGTGCACAGGAATGAACACAAATCTGAACAATGAATGAATGACTTAGAAATTTACACCAATCAGCCATAACATTTTGACCACCTACCTAATATAGATGTCCCCTCTTTTGCCACCATAACAGTGATGCATTGTGTGTTCTGACACCTTTCTATCACAACCAACATTAACCTTTCATCAATTTAAGCTTCACTAGCGCCTCTATTGGATCAGACTACACTTGCCAGCATTTGCTCCCCGTGTGCATTAGTAAGCCTTGGCCACTCATGACCCTGTCGCCAGTTCACCGGTTTTTCTTCCTTGGATTACTTTTGGTAGGTCCTGACCACTGCAGACCAGGAACATCTCGCATCCTGGCGCCAGGGTCATGGGCGGCCAAGGCTCACTGATGTACAAGGGGAGTGAAGGCTAGACCGTGTAGTCTGATCAAAAAAGAAGAGCTACTGTAGCTCAAATTGAGGAAAAGGCTAATGCTTTGCTATATAGATAATATATGATCTGAGTAATCTTTCAAGTGTAATAAAGACAACTTTTAAATTAAAATGAAACACCGTACCAGTGACTGGAATATAAGCCAGGTACACTAACCTCTGCACTCCCCTTTGGTTATACATTACAGATGTAGAGGCTTGCTGATCATATCCCATATATACATGTACGCTAGTAGAACATTTGTAGTAAAGGAAGTGGTTTGAATGTCATCCCTCTAGTGGGAAGAAAATAGAACAATTGAGGTCAATTAGTGTTTGTTTTCTCTGTGTGATAAATGTACCCATAGTACACAGAAGTCCATGGGACAGAGTTAATTGATTAATGAGATCTTTGTGAATTTAGAACAACCAAATCCTTCTTAATTATGGCTCATTAAATAGGGCTGTGGGTAATGGCTCGAAATGAACTGCTCCCTCAAACATGCAGCTTTGTTTGTCTGCAGAGCACAAACCATGTAAATTGGTTCAGACATTACTGTATTTTACTGGTTTCTTTAGAACTGTTAAATTGCATTTTAGATAAGGATGCAACACTGTCTAACAAACTTCAGGTTATAGTGTACATCAATAATTTATATGAATAGCAGTGTTATTGGGAGAAAAGGACAAGGAAGAAAAAAGCTATTTATCTATTCTTTTGTGCTTATTAGTCTTAGGATATGGTTCAAAGTATTTTTAAAGGCCATTCTGTTAATAATATGACTGGAAAGGAAAGAGTTATAGGAGATGAAGAGAACATTATGTTAGACTAGACTCAGCCAGCCTTAACAGTGCACAGCCAAGCACTATTTTTGCAAGGCCAAACCCTAAGGCATTAAGATAGTCCAAAATATATAGTAGCTCAGTAAACCAAATGTAATACAGGAGCACTGTTTCTTACCTTGAAGAAATTTTATCTTAAACATGTGTATATTATTATCCCCATGATTCAGCCTTAGTAAAGCCCTATATTGTACACGGCCTGCCAAAAGACCTTCACACACTTTAAGATGTCATTCAATCAACTAGTGCCATTAGGGAAGACATTTGTGATAACCTGGTCATTCAGTACATTTAGGTCATCTGATTTTACCACATAATGTTGCTGAGCCTTGACCTGACCAATAACACTCAAGTCCTTCCCTTCTTATCCATACAAGTCTAAACTTTGTGATCCCTAGGAAGTGTTTTTTTTTTCTGATTAGACTCACTAAGGAGTGGTTTTCCTATGGACACACAGCTGTTTAATCCCAATCTTGTGAGTTCTTGTCACATTGTGCATGTGGAAATGTCCTTACTTTCAGTATTAAACTTGTTCTTTGTCTTTCGGCTTTTCCCTTTCAGGAGGTGCCACGGCGAGTCATTTGCCTCCATCTAACCCTATTCTCTGCATCCTCTGCATCCTCTTTTCACAGTTTATACTAAGCATTTAATTGATCTACATTAATTTTTTTTCCTGACCACATTTCATCCACAAAATTGAAGGTTCAGTAATAATGTGTCAGTTTGTAATGACTAACTATTCCAGAGTGATGGCACATCAGGGTAAGAAGAGAAGTACATGAAGTGATGCACCCATCATTCATAGTGCTCACTGTACAAACCTCTGGTGGCAGTGTTATGATCTGGGTTGTTTCAGATGCTCAGGTCTAGGTTCAGCAATGTTATGTGGCAATAAAATTTCAATAATAAAAAGTCAGCTGTTAACCTGGATGTATTGAATGATCAGGTGATAACATGTATGGACCTTTTCCTTCCCTGATGGCCCAGGCATATTCCAGGTTTTAAATGGAGAAAGTTTGGTTCAGGGAGCATAAAGAATCATTTTCACATGAATTTACCACCAGTGCACCGTAATTAAATCTAAAGGTGGTAAATACAAAATTTGGAGTGTGAGACCTTTTTTTTTTCTGGCAGGGCAATGTACATGTGACAAATAAAGGCTTCTTCTTCTGTATTTTTGCAGATTTAGCTCCCTCTGCTGTTTGATAATGTTATGTTTACATACTGTATGAGACTAGGTTTGTGACAATGGTGTTTGATGAATCTATAACCTGAAAAATATAATAATAACTAACATAATTTGCAGTTTATTATAGTAATAAATACATGACAATAAAATGGCATTATAAATTTATGACAAAAAAATCTATTTTTACTTAAACATGATGATGATGATGATGATGATGATGATTAACAGTAGTACTGAAGATGACATTAGCAAGGCTCCTTAAAAGGTTCTTTAATGGTTATGTAAATTATTAAATGTTCTTACCTTCCTTTCAACCATAACTAACATAACTTTCAAAACTTCTTGGAACACTTTCTGACAAACCTTCTGTGGTACCTTCTACAAGCTTTCTCCCAGAGGAGAAAAGAAGGACCTTTAAAATATTAAAATATTCTAAGAATATACTCATCAGATTACATTCTGAAGTTAAAATGTTAAATCTTTACCAACAGGGGGTGCTTTACTGCGAACCCTAACAGCACCTCTGGGTTCAAACGCAACTGAAAGCAACCAGAGAATGCATTGAAAGATTACACTTGATCATAAAACACGCACAAAATCACTGATAACAAATCTCTAAAGCTCTGTCAAAATGACTGTGAATGTGAATTTTCTAAGTAAATGTTTCTTTTTCATTTCAGTGTATAAATGTCAACATTTATACAGTATGGCCATCTCTACTCAGCTAAACTTATTCTTACAACCCCATGATAACCCCCTGGATAATTCTTAAATAGGGCAGCACGGTGGCCTAGTCTTTAGCACTGTCATTGCACCTCCAGGTTCCAGGTTTGAGTCCCGCCTCGGGGTCTGCATGGAGTTTACATGTTCCCCCACAGTCCAAAGACATGCAGATAAGGCTGCAAATTGCCCAATGTTTGTGAATGTGAGTGTGTGCATGAGTGTATGCCCTGCGATGGATTGGCACCCTGTCCAGGATGTTCCCTGCCTTGTGCCCTAAGACCCTGTATACAGGATAAAGTGGTATAGACAACAACAGTGGCAATCTTGATTAGACCATACTTCTGACTTAATGACCATTTCTGTCATTGTCTCAATTCTTGCATATATTTTATTTTAAATAAAGAATCAACTTGTTGGTATTTGTTACTGCATGTAGACACATATGCATATGCCCTATTAAATAGCCTTAAGGATGGTTTAATGGTTGTTTAGGATAATTAAATATTTCATTGGATAATTAAGAGTGCTTGGCTTTATAAAGGATTGCACATGAAACTCTTTATGACTGGGGACCAAGATGGAATGTTCTGAACAGGTCTTAATGGAACATATGGTGGATCAGAATTTTTTCATAACATGACTTAGAGTTGACAAAAAAAAAAAAAAGTTTCTTATTCAGGTATTTTTTAAATGAAGCATGCCAAGGATTATTTAAACAAGTGTAATGTCTAACTCTTAATTGTTTTCCAACTCTTCTAATTTATAAATCATTAGTAATAATACCTTTAGAGAGAGAGAGAGAGAGAGAGAGAGAATTTAAATCCACCAACAAACTTGGATCATATTTATCAGACTAATCAAGTTGACATTGTATAAATGACATTGTATAAAAGATTATTTAAATGAATAGACAGACTAATCTGGGAATTTGATGTAATTAGCCAGGCATCTACCTCTCAAATTCTCAAGAGTTTGATAATGGAAGATTAAAGTATTTAGGCCTTTATCTTCTCGTCAGATGCTTGTCTACATCCATTAATTATCTGTAAGACAATATTAAGCCTGGAAAGAAATATCCTGGAGACTAGGAAGGTGTGAAATGTTTTCTCTTAATGGCCCATGACCACATTCATTACCAGCTCACCAAGGAGGGTCATCTTACTATCAAGGTCGTTCTACTTGACTACATCTGTTCCATTCTGCCATCACTGGTATCATCCTATCCTTGGATTCTGACTAAAAATGTTTTAGTCAGGATATGAGAGAGAGAGAGAGAGATGTAAGAACTCTGTGATTCTGTGTCTGATATCTCAAGTGGTCTACATAATAAAGCCAGTAAATCTTAAAAAGCATAGTATTTGAGGACACTTAATTTATTATACCGTTTTATAAATATGGAACAACACTGATAACGCTTTTTTACAACAGTTATTGTCACAAAGCAGCCTTAAAGATACACCAATATATACAAATATAAACCTTTTCTTCAAGCTTCAGCCCAACAATACATACAATATAAAAGTCTGACACCTAACTATCACACCATACGTGCTTGTTGAACATCCTATTCTAGATTTAGTCCCTATTTGCTGTTACAATACTTTCCACTATACTTTAGAACATTGCTGTGGGGATTTGTCTATTTTATAGTCACAAAAACATTGGTGAGGTCAGGCACTTAGGCCAGATGTGAAGGCTTGTGTGTAGTGTGTTCCCGTTCGTCCCAAAGAAGTTCAATAGAGTTGAGGTCTCAAACAATCAAATTTTTGGTCCTCAGTTAGTCTATAGAAGCATTGTCAAGCTGAAATGTTTGGACCTCTTAATTCCAGTGAATGAAATTGTAAATCGACACAATTTAGATTATTAACATGAGACCAGAATAATACATACTGTACTACTGTATGTCAGAACTTGTTCACTACAGCTATATATCCATTTATTACAGCTGGTAATACCTTTTTTTCTGTGCCAGCAATAAATAAATAAATAAACAAATCATAACAGCACTCATTTGTGTGACCAACACACAGTGCAATGGGACAGTACAAGGAGCTCAATCCAGATCTGAGAAAAAGGATGGTAAAGTTACAGAAGCCAGAAACATTTTTTGGAGACATTTCTAAAAAAAATAATAAATAAAATAAAATAAAATAAATTGATCCTGATTCTAGGATCAGTTCAAACAATTGTAGGTAAGTGCAAGTTATTTTGAGCTTTAGCCACTTTGTTAAGGTATGGAAGGAGACCCAAACTGTTACTTTTACTTGAGAGGAAATTATTTAGAATAGTCAGAAACAGGCCTCCCATGAACTTGGACCAGAGATCTATTTTTAAAAGTAAAGATGAAGTGTTCATCCCCAAGAACTCTACAGACTGTTAAGCATGGGGACGGTAGCATCATATTTTATAGAATTATAAAATTGATGCATCGCACAAGGTGAAAAGTGAATGGATTAATGAAGAAGGAGTACTACCTCAGAATTCTTCAGGAGAATCTCAAATAATCAGCTGCATAGTTGAAACATGGACAAAATCAAGTGTTTCAACAGGGCAATGAGTGCAAACAGTGGACTGGATAACGTAGACTCACTTTAAGTTTAATCCTATTACAATGTGGGGGTCATGCTTTAAAGTCTATTCTGTGCTAGAAAATGAACAAATGATTTAAATACCACAAATTCTCTGCTAAAATATATCCAATCAGAAATCTCTAAGAAGCCTGTCGGGGGCTAATAATAGCATTTGCTAAAGGTGAAACTTCATATCAGGTGTGCTTATTTTTCGGCAAATGGGAATCTCCTTCATGTTCACATTTATATTTACATGTTGTAATATTATATATATAATGAAAAACCTGTATATTATAAACGAGCAATATTTCATGTACTTCATCATTTTTCTAGGTCATATCCTGACTCTTGCATGAACTCGACTAACAGTCTAAAAATGTAGTCTATAATAATTGGAGCTTGTGTAGCACATGCAGCTTGGCAGACATTATTCATTAGTGTAAGGAATGTTTGGATTTACATTCCCATAGCCCACATGCACCTGTAAATTACATACTCTTAGCAAAGTTCTTCAGGTTGGTAGAAGATTAAGCTGCATGGGAAATATGAGTCAAACCCTAAAATGGAATAACGAGTGTTAAATTCCACCAAACCCTAGTAATTTTATCCAGGATTAGTGACTCTTGCATACAACACAAACTGTTCTGTGAGGTTTGTAGGAATGGTACAGCAACATTTATCTGATACTTTATCCGAGAACTATTGGCCCTCACCCCATCTCATTCTCTATGCACTAATCACAGTTGAGAATCTGGAGGGATCTATGTCCCTGGTTCCTGCCCCTAGCCTCTGAAGGCTGATCCCCAGCTGTCCTGATCTCAACACCGCTTGATTTAGGGGGATAAACATTGACACAGAAATGGTATCTTTCCATCTCTATTAATATGAAGGGTCAGATCATTTGCCAACAAAATAGTGCAGATTATTTACAAACTGAGTGGAAGGAACTGTGCATGGTACAAAAAATACACATGGATATTCATACAAAGTAGTTTTTTTTTTTTCCCACGTTGGTGCATCTGATCACATTTTATGTTCTTAAGACAGGTAGATTCTTTGAGCATTGAGACAACATGTGGAAGATCAATCTTTTATTCAAAGGAGACAATTTGGAACATCTGACATGTACAGAGCACTTCAAGCGTAGAGGGGAGGCTGGAAAAAGGGACGAGATCCCACACCTTAAAATAACCAACACAACCATGCAGTCGTACCTACCGTGTTTAGAGGGCCTAGTGTTCCATACAGACTCAAATAACTTAGGACTTTGCTGCTGTGACTCCCATTCAAACAAGAGGACACAATATGGAAACATAAGTTGAATTTTAATAAGTATTAGACAACAATACATTAGAGATCTTATCTCATAAACACCATCAGCAGGCTGAACTGATCAAAGAGCTGCTGCTGTAATCAAAAAGACTTCCTTTATTCCTGGAAGTTTATTCCAGGACTCCTACTCAGAATTTGCTTACAACAACAACAAAAAAGAATGCACAAATATAAATGAGATCTCTATTGTAGTAATTGTACAAAAAACAGACATTTAGTAGGGTAGTTTGCACCTGAAACAAGCCAAATTAACAGTTTCTTTCTTTAAAAAAAGAAAAAAAAGAAAAAGTATTTATTTCTTTATTTGATGCAATCCTCAAGTGACAACTTACATTTCCTTTTCCACAAAGTTTATTTTCAGCCGCAGTTTATTGTTCAGTTCACATTATGCTGTAGTGCAGCCAGGATTTCCTTAGGGTGTGTGTGTGTGTGTGTGTGTGTGTGTGTGTGTGTGTGTGTGTGTGTGTGTGTGTGTGTGTGTGTGTGTGTGAGTGAGTGTGTGTGTGTGTGTGTGTGTGTGTGTGTGTGTGTGTGTGTGTGAGTGTGTGTGTGTGTGTGTGTGTGTGTGTCTGTGTGTGTCTGTGTGTGTGTGTGTCTGTGTGTGTGTGTGTGTGTGTGTCTGTGTCTGTGTGTGTCTGTGTGTGTCTGTGTGTCTGTGTGTGTCTGTGTGTGTGTGTGTGTCTGTGTGTCTGTGTGTGTGTGTGTGTCTGTGTGTCTGTGTGTCTGTGTGTCTGTGTCTGTGTGTGTGTGTCTGTGTGTGTCTTTTGAAACCCTACCTCTTGGTTAGGAAAGCCCTCCTCTTCCCTTAACCTTACTGTGGAATGAGATTCTATAAATAGTTTCACTGGTGCTGAGGGGACTTTCAGGAGACGATAGAGTGAAGACGTGAACTGAACTGATGGAAAAAAAAAAGCCATAACATCTGCTTATCTGAGCGCAGTCTGGTACTATGTGTTAGACTAAAGCTCACTCGACGTATGGGTGGAGAGGCTGGAAATCCTTATATGTGGGCAGATGATTTGAGAGAACAGAAAGAAAAAAAACTACCCATATTGTAGGAGGAGTGAAAGAAAAAAAGCTGTGGGGAATTAAATTAGCTCAAGCATCCACTGGACTTACACCCCCAACAGGCACATGAGACCGATGTGAATTACAAGAAGAAAACAGTAAATATCATCTGACTTCAATTTCCTTCCTCATGACTGCCTGCACATGGGATTGGCCTGGCCGAAACTACCCTCTCCTTACATGACTTCTTAACTTATGATTAACTCATGAAAGATTGAGATAGAAACATATTTGTTTGGGGTGTGTCCAATGCAAAGCCTATGAAAGTGGTGTTAGCTGAGGTGGAGGTGTAGAACCGAATTCTTAAGGTTTCTATTTTGATTATCCTTGAACACATTTTAAACTCTGAATCAACTCAGAAGTTTAAACAACTTCTTGGAGGACAGAGGATAAATTCAATAAATTAACCCATTCAATTTACAGGTAATTGGAATGACATCCCTACTTTCCATCAAAGATTTCCACATTACAACCTGGATCTGAAATTAATTTACTTTGAATTATGTATACGAATTATCTCATAAGATTAAACACAACATAATTTACCAAATTATTGAGAAATAAACTTTGTAAATGTTGTGATTGCCTACGTATTTATCTTTGCGACTCTGGAGATCAACTACTTGCATAAGAAGAAAAGCACTTAGTTTATTAAAGTCCATCTGTGTGTAATTAATGTGTGTTCCCATAAAAAAAAAACACCTGTCCCAGGAATGCTTCAGAGCTTCTAAGAGAATAAACTTAAGTAAACAACACCACGAAAAACCAAGGAGCTTTCAAAACAAATTTGTGACAAAGTTATGAATCTGTATCAGTCAAGGTTTCTTAGAGAATATGTTCTGCGAAAAACCATTAAATCATTATTAAAACATGGAAAGAATATAGCACAGTTGTGACCCTGCCAACAGACCATCATCAACAGTCAGGAGTGAATAAGGGAAGCAACCCTTGGGACAGGGGTGATGATGCTACCACCACCAATGGCAGTGTTGAGCTGAGAATTGTTGAGTTTCTGCCAAACATAGTGAAGGACAAAAGCACTTGAGCTGTAGGTCTTTTCAGCATCTCCAGAAATATCCTTGGTTTATAGGTTGCTTCTCTGACTAATGATCTTTTAACCTGGACTCTAGATGTAGTCTGCTCCTCTAGTGAAATAGTGAAAATTCACTATTGCAACAAGTTCAACTTGTGCAACACTTCAATTACACATATTTAATATCTATTTCTAAAGCAACAATAAACAACTGGTTAGATAAAAATGAATGAATGAATAAATAAATAAATAAATAATCATAATAGAGACCAATTAAATAGGCAAATTCTGATGGCAACTGGTTGCTCTGGACTAAACTAGGAGCAAAAGTGTATGTAATAAAATTTTATTAGTAAATCATTATGTACAGGATATATTTTTTTTTCTCCCTCCCATAATGTTATATCATTTTGTATAGATCTAAAATAAGACCATTTCTTTTCCAGGCTGAGACTACAAAGGGTAAATCCTTACACAAGGCATAAGTATAGAAGCAATATATATATATATATATATGTTGATCCTTCATTCTTCAACCTTTCAGTGAACATGGACATCTGCAAAAGCAGCATGTTCTTGTATTTCACTATGATTATGACAGTAGTCTCCATTTTCAGCATGAAAACATAAATTAAGGATCATGGAAAAGTGAAAACTGATTGTTACCAAGCTGTATGGCCTCACTGACAAGCTGCAGAGAGTAGGTCCATCTCATCCACATGAAACCGGGTGGCTGGTAATAAATTAAACCCTCAGATGACAAATGAATGGTGTGCTGGCTACATTCCTTTATTTGCCCATCTGTTGCTTTGATGATGAAAGGGCTTCCCAGACTCATATCATGCTAAATGCCTTCTTTCATCACTTCTTTTTCTTCTACTCCCTCCTCCTCTTCTTCTCCTTCATCCAGGAAATCCTGTACCATTCGATTTATCAGCGACATGCTAGGACCATAACCATGCCAGACCATGTCAAGAGACTATGACTTTTCATGGCCAAAAAATAGATTCTTGAATGGTACAAGAATCTATACTTGTGTACTTGAGGGCAAATGAGGGAAGTTGTGAGAGATGTGGGAAGGTGCAGCTCCAGAAACCCTTTCACCGGTTGGCCTGGAGAGAATCCCTCACACAGTTCTCAAAAAGGACAGGGTGAGACAGAGGGTCAGCTGGAGAAAGATAGAATGGCAGAAGATAAACAGTTTTGGTGATGTACATAAGGCGACAGTAGGAGATCCATTTATATGTGGATAAGAGTTGAAAGGGCTACATGTAAAAAAAAAAAAAAGGTGTTACATGAACTCTGCAAGGCCCTTTTGACATTATGTTGAAATTAAATACGTTTTAATACTCCCGTCACTAAAGGAACCCAATATTAGTTCTTACTATATTGCATTACATACAGTATGTGTGTTTAATTTAGTGCTCTAAATCAGACAGCATTGAACAAATCTTTTATCAAATATCCTATAAAGAAAAAAAGAAAAAAAGAAAAGACTAAGTACGTTTCTAAAACAACAATAAACAACTGGTTAGAAAAAAAATAATAAAATAAATAAAAATAATAATAATAATAATAATAGAGACCATTTTATATAATAACTAGGATAATTAGGAACGGAATGGTAGTACAGAGTTGCTTAAACTGAAAGATTGTAACTGTAAAAAGTAGAGTGCATTCCCCTCGATTTGTATAAACATTCTGTGAAAAAGGAGAACTTACTGTCCTTGTTCTTCAGCCCATCACACTCACTTGCCAGTAGTAATTTATTATTGTAGCCTTCAGAACTCATATTACATTAAATGCTTACAGTAAAAGGATGGCAGTCAATTTACATGCTTCTCCCACTGCCTTATTAAATTGACTCTACACTACTTAGCTGCTAAAAAGCTCTTCTCAGTTGGTCAAGTGAGTAATCAAATCTCAGTAACTGCAAACAGAAATATAATCAGCTGTTCATATGTTCAATAATCTGTGAGTAAAGATATAGTTGTGTATGTATCTTAATGAACAGCCACTAGCATGGATGCCCAAACCAGACTACAATGAAAGGCCTTAAAAGGGCACAGGATTGAAGTGCATGTGTGCGCAAGTGGGCTTTATCTGTGGTAATACTGACCTGTATATTTATAGCTCATCTAGATAAAGAGTGCCTGTTCATACACCACCACCTCAATTAGCTGCCCCATAGGTGGAGTAATTCAATCAGGATCGCCTAGAGCACTGTACCACAGACACTCTGCTCAGTCCAGCCAGGCTCAGCACACAGAAAGGCTGCTCAGTGTCTAAGGTAAGGACTGCAACTCACACAGGTAGTCTGTAAACCCTAACATTATCATGCTATAGTTAACTTCACTGCATTATTCTAAATACAGATTGTAGCCTTGTACAGGGAGTACTCATTTACAGTATCAAGGATAACTGTAAAAGCATACAAGAACACTTTTTTCCTCTTTCATTAACCCAGTACTGTCACAATAGGAGCGCTCTATTACGGGCAAAACCAGAAAAAAAGTAATTTGCTAAAATGAAATACAAACCAGAATCCAAAATGAGCAAAATGAATTTTTAAACTATCATTAGAGAAACCAGAATGTTGTGACGCAGAAAATGGAAAATAATTTGAATTCTTCTTCCTATTCTGACCATTAGTGATGTGTGTCAACATTACTCTTCTGCGTAGTTAAAAAAAAAAAAAAAACTTTATGGAAGGGAAGATATTTGCAGACAAACTGCCACATACTTCATGTGCCATGCAAAACTTACAGAGAGGCATCTGGATGGATAAAGAACCTTTTCCAGCCTTCTTTTGAAATGATAAAAGACTTAATAAAAGTAAAGTTAGTAAATGCCAGGTGATTTACTGAATCGAATCGCTTATCCGTTTTAAGCCAAGCTGTGTTTTCTTTTCTCTCAACTTCATTATTTGATGAGATTGAATTTCATTAGGAATGTAATAAACATTCTGGTTTATTTGTTCAAGAAGGTCATAAAGCCAGGATTTTTTGTGTAAAACATGGAAAGAATGACTGGTACAATTACTGTACATGTGCAGTGAAAGGGAAGCAAGACTTTATAGGGTATTTTGTCATGGCAGTGAATGACACAGAATTATTATGTATGAGGTGTAGGCAGAGGGGTATATACAGAATGAAGGTTAAATTTATAACTCCTAACAGATTGTCCCGCTTGTGGGGATCCCCCAAATGTTCTTTGAAGTTTCTACAAAATTTTCCCTCTCAAAATTGGTTCAATATTTAATATCATGTAATTGTAAAGAGCACATTTTTGACTGCGGCCTCTTATAATGCTTACAGGCTGTCACTGGCATTGTATGTAACACTCTACAATATACCTCAATTTGTGGTCACATATCGGTCCTCTCATTTTCTCTAAATATATGGCTAGACATGAGGCGTGGATAACTTGGCTGTCTCTCATGGGAGATTTATCCACCTGTCCAGTTAGAAAGCTTTCAGCATCCACTGCAGTGATGTGCAACCGCTTCAGCTGCTTTGTGTGACAGGCTGCTGTGACTGTGGCTACAAAGTTTCTAAACATAGCCAGAGATAGTGAAAGGCTAGGAGATTAGGAGAACACATGGTGCCAAAGATGAACTTACAAAAAGATATTGGGGTCAGTGTACAAGTGCCAATCACTAGGTGACCAAATGTTGTATATTAATAGAAATATTTATATCCATTGGGATATAAGTCTGATACTGTATTATCCTCTTAATGCCATTTTGAGGATGATGGAAATGGAGGATAGCATATATTTTACATTCATAAGGTTTTTGTGTCAATTAAATTTCCCTTCAGTCATGAGAAATCTCAACAATAAAATACACAAAAAGAATAAAAATAGTCAAATGGAGAGTCATGGAAAGTGGCCGGCCCAGAAGATTGCTTTTTAATGGGCTAAAGCAAAATCAGGTAACAAGATATCCTTTGAGCTCACAAGCAGAAGATGGATTACAATGAAGGAACAGAGATATTCTGGATTGTAATTGTTCATCCATAATATTTATCCATAATATGTCAAGATGAAAGGAGCTGCCCAGGTGGGATAAGGGGAACCTACACAACACTGGGCATAATGTATGGCATATAAATATACAGTAAATATTAATTTACACTGTATATATAATGATCTCTACGAATCATCCAACTACGAAGTTATCCAGGCTTCCTGAAGGACTTTTTTGGCTCTTTTTCTTATTCCAGTCCCTGTACCTGACTAATTTCTGAGAAATGTTTGTCTGTTAAGCCACACAGTAACCTATGAATCATTCAAGTATTAAAAAAGTCCCATCTAATTTAAGGCAGGAACCAGCGAGAAACAGGTGCAGATGATGACAGATGATCAGGCCAGTAATACTGATGATGCTGAATGCTAAGTGGTTGGATCTGACGAGAGGGGAAATAAGGTTGAATTGTATCTTTAGGCACTTTACAGATTTGTAGTTGCAGTAAAAAAAAATTTTTTCCAGTAAAACAAAAAGAAAAAAAAAATACTGTAGTTGTGCCGAGTGAAGTTCAAAACCAGCATCAGATTACAGTTCAGGATAAAAGACATAACTCAGATGTATACCATTACAAAACAGTGCACAGGGCCACTCGTGGTCTGGGTAATGTTTTATTCATGGAACTAGAAAAATCTTTTTTTTTATCAAGCAAGATAAAAAACAGGAAACACTAAAAAATGGAAAGGGAGACTGAAGAAAAACATAAACACCAATGGAATTTTAACTGATGTTTTACTAATAATCCAAAGCCCTCCAATGTGTAGGAAGGGAAATGGAGAGAAAGGAAATGAGATATGCAAAAGAAATGACAAAATCACAAATATGCTACTCTAATAACACAAAGGACACAGATCATTAGTAAACTATGATATCATGCCTCAGAGGAAGACCGAAGTATGCAGTAGAAAGAAAAGTCATGCATAAATTCTAAGAGTGTAAAGTGAGAAATTGGAGGGGAAAAATCTAAGGGGAGGAGCAACAAGAGAAAATGTAGATGAGAAAAGAAAACTGAAAGAGGGAGTTTAAGTAAGAGGGCATACTTCTCCCAGTTTTCTGAATTTGCTGCCTTATATGGTCAAACCGTGGAAGGGGATTTGGTTAAGAAATGCAGCTCGGGCAGCACACGGCTTCATTCAGCCTCATGCAGTAAGAGAGCAGAGGACAGAAGAGCAGGGTACAAGTGTGTGAGAGTCACAGCCTGGACACACACACACACACACACACACACACACAGCAGGACGGTGAGGACAGCTGGCAGTGTGTGAGATGTGCTATGGCGTCACTGGGCTCATGGCAGGGATAAGCAGTGGAGCTTAACACAGCCAGGAACGAGAGAGCTGCAGATGTGAGTACCCGCTATTCCAGAGTGCCCACATTCTCCATCACTCACTTTACCACTGCCACTGCCTGCCAGGAACAGGAAAAGTTTTGCTTTGAAAGAGTTTTAACACAATTTAAGGTCTATTTTTTCCATTTTTAAAATGCAGCTTTTCTTTTTTATATGATCTATGAAAAGAGTGATAGCATGTATGCAAAAAATGATATAATCCAACGGTCCACTTGCCCACAAAATCCATACAATCCGTATTCTGTTTATTTACAGCTGCTGGAATTACGCAGTAGTAAAGTTTGGAATGCAATTGCTTCATCCCCTGCTATGCCACTGCAATACTGCTTTAGCGCCACATTGTTCTGTGACAACTGAGGCTTTTTACTGACTGATACTTAAATAGGACTGAGGAGCAGACAGATAAACTTCCATGTATATGTGACTATGATAGTGTAACACTGAGGTGGACAAGGAGCAGAATATGTCTCTTTCTCTCACATGCTATCTCTCTCTTTAGGAAGAACGATGACAGAGCGCTACGACTGTCACTACTGTAAGGAGTCCCTGTTTGGGAAAAAGTATGTCCTGCGGGAGGAGAACCCTTACTGTGTAAAGTGCTATGAGAGCCTTTACTCCAACACCTGTGAGGACTGCAAGAAGCCTATCGGTTGCAACAGCAGGGTAATTCAATGCCTGAATACACTCAAATTAGAGATGTAGCATACTTACCGCTGCTTTGAAGGTCTTAGCTTCCTGAAAATGTCTACATAGAAACTTATTTGACAAGGAAACAGTCTTATGTAACACTGTCTGCACTGAACCTTTTAATTTGTTCACAACCAAAAAACCATAAGTATGCAACACTGTAAACTTAGCAGAAGAATGTACTGTTTGATGTATCCCATATAGACAGATTAGATTTATCTAAATTAAATGAATCTTTGTATAAATGACAAGCACAACATATTCAATTACCCTATTACTGTGTTTATCAGTACCATGTGAGGAAAATCCCAAGATTACAAAATTAAACCTTATAAACTCTTCTGTAACTAAATTTCCTCAGGATCTGTCGTATAAGGACCGCCACTGGCACGAGGACTGTTTCCACTGCTTCCAGTGTAAGCGCTCGCTTGTGGACAAGCCATTCTCCACCAAGGACGAGCAGCTGCTGTGTACCGAGTGCTACTCCAACGAGTACTCCTCCAAATGCCATGAATGCAAGAAGACCATCATGCCTGGTGAGAAAGACCTTAATGTGGGGATCACACAGTCTGGCTTTACTTTAATTTCATTTCATTTCATTTAATAAATACATGTATTTTTCAGAAAATACAAAGCCTTCAAAAGAACACATTGACAATATGTTCTGTATTGCAGGCTGATAAATGAGTGTTTTGCACGCTGGGCAAACAGCCAAGCTCTTTGGGAGTGTAAAACTATTCCTCTGTTGAACTAAATATATCACTTTAAAACAACACATTACACTCTCCTCTCACCACTGGAAATATTTTAACTTACAAATTAACTTAAGATGAATAATATATCAAACGGATCACATTCTGAATTTTATCTCCTGCCACAGTGGGCATTTTAGGCAAAATCTACATTCTTGCAGGTTGAGTAATGTGAACTATTAGTACTCTGTTAGGGGGGAAAGGGTTCAATCTATCACTTTCAAAGGTTTAGCTTGTTGTTCTGCTGGAATATTGTGTAAAACCAAGGGTTCCATGAAAAACAAAGAACCTACCACTGTCAAGAGAGGTTTTTACCATAGAAATATTCACAATGTCATTACATTTAGGAATTTGGAAGATGCTCTTATCCAGAGCAACTTATAAAAAGTGAACATAATAGTTTTAAAAGAACAATGAGCAAGATGAAGCTGGTATTAATTATCTAGTATTCTATGAAGTTCTTTGTAAAAAGTAAACCACTTTCTGAGAAATCATGGGCATAGTAAAAATCACGAACAACGCAGCTTTGTCCTCCCTTTGTGCAGTATAATCAAGTGCCTGGGAACTGTTGGTTCTTTCTAAACTATATGTGCTTTAAAAATATTATAAAATTTCTTAGTTTCCTTAGTTCCTTAGTCTTCTTCAATAAAAAGAAACGTATTGCACATCATTTGAGAATGTACATTTCTAAAAGCATGTACGCTACCAGTCAAAAGTTTGGACACACCTGATAATTCCATGGTCTTTCCTGATATTTATTTATTTTTACATTGTAAAACAATGCTGAAGCATCCACAATATACAATAACCTCCTTGGAATAGCTGATATTGAAATGTTCCTGCTACTTATGCTCTGTAAACCCTTCACAGCAGCTTTAATCTGAGGTGAGGTAACTCTAAATGAACGTCCACTGTGAAGTAGTGGAAAGTTTTGATCTTGCTTTCCTAGGAAGGTCTTCATGAGAACCAGTTTCATCATGGTGCTCGATGGGTTTTGCAAATGCATTTGAAAATATTGTTCTTCCAGAACAGCTGGCCTTCATGTCTTTAAATAACAATTGAATGTTGCTGTTGTTATATAATTACCTAATTTCATGTGTTATTTCATAGTTTTCAAACCTCCAGTATTATTCTAGAATGATAGAAAATAAATCACTTAACAAAAACATTGAATTTGAAAGTGTCCAAACTTTTGACTGGTACTGGTCATAAATCCATTTTACACCTATTTTTATCACAGGCTCAAGAAAAATGGAGCATAAGGGCAACAGTTGGCATGAGACCTGCTTCACCTGTAAGCGCTGCCAGCAGCCCATTGGTACCAAGAGCTTCATCCCAAAGGACAACAACAACTATTGTGTGGCCTGCTATGAGAAGCAGTTTGCTATGCAGTGTGTGCACTGCAAGAAGGTAGTCTGTTTTAAAAGTCATTATTTCACAACACATCTACTTGAAATGTGTAACAAATTAAAGGAAATAAAAAAGGGGTTTCTTTATGGTATGGGGCATTTTGCTGGTATGGTTTGAATCCATTTGTCCCGTTAAAAGGAAAAGTCAATGCCAATCAAAATTTGATAATTATCCGATCATGAAACATGTTTGTCGTGATAAGAGTGTCCAAACCATTCATTATGCTTCTTGAGGGGTTTATATTTAAATTGGCCACTTGTCAGTACAAGTGATAATACACAGTGAAGGCTTTGAAGTTTGGGAATATCTCCAAGCAGCAACAGTGACAGAGTCTGTAACACTAACATCTAAACGAAGCATTTTGCTATCCTGTACAATCTTGCACAGTATATCTTGCTGAGTATATCAAGAATTCATACTGAAATTTGTGTTCCTGTTCTCTCTAGCCTATCACCACTGGAGGAGTGACCTACCATGACCAGCCATGGCACAAGGATTGCTTCCTGTGCACCGGCTGCAAGCAGCAGCTCTCTGGTCAGCGCTTCACATCTCGTGATGACTTTGCATACTGCCTCAACTGCTTTTGTAACCTGTATGCCAAGAAGTGCGCCTCCTGCACTTCTCCAATCAGTGGTACGCATGCAGTTGTTGTCTGAAACCACAAGGGAATGACTAATAGCTTGAATATGAAAGTTCATTATATTTCAAATCAGTCAATGTTTCCTGGAATATTTACTGGTGACAAATGTTTGTGTTTTAGGGCTTGGAGGAAGCAAGTATATCTCTTTTGAGGAGCGCCAGTGGCACAATGACTGTTTCAACTGCAAGAAGTGCTCGGTATCTCTTGTGGGCAGAGGCTTCCTGACTGAGAGAGATGACATCCTTTGCCCTGAGTGTGGCAAAGACATCTAAAAATTTACATAAAGAACAGAAGAGAACAAACAAACAAAAAAACCCTGAAGTAATGCATAGAAAAATCCTGATGCACTTATATAAACCCTAGTCATAGCAAAGGATTTTAGCACCATTGATTATTATACTACCATTTTAGAACAGGCAAATGAAGTTTAACCTTAAAGTTAACCTTTAACAGCTTTAGCTCTTAAGCTGGAAATACAATAAATGCCACCAGATATGTTTTGCCTAGCTGTTTATTTCCTTTATGGCATGAATAATAAGAGCTACATAAAATAAAATAAAAATATTAGCTTTGGAAGTTTAAATGTAGATTAAGATATTGAATATTAACTCACTAAAAATGACACGAAAAACTCTAACAGTGAGTGTGAACATGAACATTGGTTCATATTTTTATTTGTCATCTAATACAAGGCAAAAAATAAAATAAAGAGCAGTAATGTTCTGCTTGAAGTATTTCTGTGAAGCTTTCTCTGTAATTATTGCACGTCAAACAGCGTATGTAACAAAATATAATACTAATTAAAACCTTTCAATTCTAAGATTTTTTCTGGCGTTTTTTTTTTTCCAACCCCTAGAAAGGCTTCCTTTCTGAAGAAACCCACTTCCAAAACACATGACTCACCAAGATACCAGAGTCTGGGACTTGTTGCAGAAAAAAGAACTTATTTTAGTGATTAAAAGACAAACAGCCCCATCTAGAGCTTAATGTGAGCACTGGAAAGGCTAATGACGCAAAACTTGTGCTTATGTGATGTTTTTTCAACTGATATTCCATCATAAAATGGGTGGAAAAGTAGAACAAAATGTTAAAACATATTTAGTTATTGTAGATATAACTTCATAGGTTGTATAATTAGAAAGATGTGATGTACAGATCATTGTTTATTGAAGTAAAAAATATATTTTACAGCATTTAAAAGAGGAAGCAATCCTTGTTGTCTTTTAGAGCCTCAAGTACAACACCAATCAAAAGATGCTCATGAGGAAAGTCCTTTAACACTCTCTTGGCACACCTAGGAGGATCTCAAAGAGCATGTGGGACATGGGAATGTCCAAATTCAGATGCACATGCTCATTGTCCCCATTATGGCCTCTTCTGCCACAGGACACATGGCCAAGTGAGACACAACCATCAGAAATCAGAAAGGCACTTCTTTCTGCTAGCACTTCTGACAGATGGACAGAAGTCATGGCCATGTGACGTGCTGAATCTTCTTTTTCACCTCAGGGGACTTGAGCTCCTGTGCCAAAATAAACAGTCATTCATCATAACACAATTACACAACTTAATCTTACAACCATGACTGTACATATTCTGAGACAATTCATATTTGAATTAATAATATAGCTGAATAAAAAATCTGGTAAAAAAAAGCTAAATCTCTCAGTCTGTCTTCAAAAATTTCTGGTTCCACCATCTTGCAGGAATGGAGGAAGACACGCATCTAGACTGTTTTCTGTTCTGGTTCCTAGGTGGTGGAATGAGCGTCTTCCAGATGTCTGTACAGCCAAAGTCAGTGTCAGTCGTATGCGACAAATGAAGACCTATCTGTTTCTTAGGGATTTAGGCAACTCTCCCCCCCACCACACACACACAAAAAAATAAATAAAATAAAACCCTTCCCAAAAGGGTTGACTGAGGGTACTTACAGTTAGTAACCTAGTAACCCAGTGTAAGGATCTATCCAATGACAGAAACTTCGCTCTGAATAAGAGAGCCTGACAAATGTAAATATACATGTAAAGTCTGTCTGCCAAAAATACCTCTAATGGATCCTCTTTGGATCTGGGTGTTAAGAATAGGAAGCCTTTGTTTGTCACATAGACAGCTTGTTAGAGGACAGAGTCAGCCATGAAACGATGCCCCAGAAGCAGACATGGAATTTCTCAAGGGCAGTGTGGCGAAGCTGGGGCTTAAACTTCCAGCTTTCTGATCAGTGTTATGATTTTTGGTTGGTGCTTGGTTAGGTCTAAGTTTAGCAACATGATGTCGAAATAAAATGACGTCAGCTGACTTCCTGAATGTACTAAATGATCAGTTTATTCCATCAATGGAATTTTTGTATTATAATGACAAAGCATATTCCAGCTAAGAAGAAGAAGCACTGGACTGCTCACTACTCCAAAGTCCACTTTTCACATAAAAAATAATTTTGCATTTCATTTAGACATCAAGGTCCAGAGTCAGGAGAAATGGTACAGAGACACAGAATACAAGTTGCCTGAAGTGTGAAAGTCCAGTATGAAAGTCAGGGGTAGCTCAGTGGTTAAGGCATTGGACTATGGTTCGGAAGGTTCCAGGTTCAAACCCCACAACCACCAAGTTACCACTGTTGGGCCCTTGAGCAAGGACCTTAACCCTCAACTGTTCAGATGTATAATGAGATAAAAATATAAGTCATTTTGTATAAGGAAGTCTGCCAAATGCCATAATGAAAGTCGGTGATGATTTGCGGTGCCATGCCATGTGCTGGTTCCTTTTCCAGCAGACCCACTGTCACCACACCTGCCCACAATGCCAAAACTACCACTAACTGGTTTGATGACAATGATAATACTGTACTTGACTGGCTTGCCAATTTACCTGACCTAAACTCCTTAAGTATTATCAAGAGGAAGATGAGACAATACAGATGAGCTGAAGGCTACTATTAAAGCAACCTGGTCTTCAGTAGCAACTCTGATCGCCTCCATGTCATGCCTCAATGATGCAATAATTCATTCTAAAGGAGCACTGAGTAAGTATCCCTTGTAAAAATGAACATATTTTTTTCTGAATTTCTGTATGGTAAATCCTTTTTTGGATTGAGCTTAGGAAATATTCTATAATTTGAGATACTCGATTTATAAATCTATATGAATCTAAAATGGGGGGGAAAAACTTTTCTACAATATTTTTTTTTTTAAAACACACCCACACACGAGCCTGCATTAAAACTTTGTAATAGGTTGTATATACAATTTGACTTCATTATAAACACAGTACTAGTACTGGGTAGCGCCATCTTTGATTATACCACACCGAAAACCTGGATTGTTGACAAGGCAGGATTGGTCCATGAATTCATGGTGCATGCAAAATTCTGCCCGTACCATCTCTGTGTTTATAGAGATTTTAATCTTTTTATGAAGATTTTAATCTTCAGCTGTCCAGTTTTGTGCTCACTGTCCTGTAATGCATTCTGAGATATTTTTCCGTTCATCATGGTTGTAAAAGTAGTTATTTCATTTATTGTGGCCTTCTTGTATCAGCATTAGTGGCTATCAAAATGCTCAAATCATCCCATGCGGCAATCAAGTCATGGTCAGTGTTACTGAGATACTACATACTTTTATCATATCATATCACATCAAAATCTACTAACATTAACTGAAGCTTTTGACATGTATCTGCATGATTTGCTGTACTGTGCTGCTGCCACATGATAGACTGATTAGTTAATTGCAAGAATGAGCCGTACAGGTGTACATAATAACATGTCCATTGAATGCATGTGTCTAGGATGTGGTTAGTTGCTTACCCATAAAAATCTATGAGATTAAGTGGAGTAATGCCATAATGAGCACTGTTACTAAAACACTAACTAACTAAATCAGTGAACATGCACTGCGTGTACTCACAGGGCTTTCAGGCACTCCTGAGTTTGATGCTCCTCGCTTGAGTTTTGTGCTCATGCAGCTGGACTGTACTGGAGATGCAGATGAGCTATTCAGGCTGCCATTTCCTGTAGGACTCCTGGCACTTCCTGCTGAGGCCCGGGTCAAGGATGAGTTTGGGGATGAAAGTTTACGTATAGGGTTACAGAGACTGATGTTGGAAGGTGGGGACTTTAAGCAATCTGTAACTGGTAAATCATCAGCTCGTTTTAATTTAATGCTGCCAGTTTTGGTGGAGCTGCCATCAAATACAATCAAGGGCCTCTTCCTGCCACTATCTGTGCTCGAGCTGCAACAAACAATAATAAAGAACATGCATTCAGAGGAAACACATGAAAGGTTTATACAATGTTTTACAAGAGTCTTAATTAGTAAGGCATAAAAGAATAAACATGGTTTTGTCACCTGTGTGCAGTGCTTGAGCTCTGGCGTGGATTTGTCTTCTCTATTCTTTTCCCCCACCTGTTTTTAGGGAGTTCCCGCTGAGGAAGTGGGATAACATGCTGGATGTACAACTCAGTGAGGTGGTCAGGGTCTTCACTGTCATCTGTCTGTATTTTTTTCTGGAAAAGAAATTGTAAACTGTACTAATTGATTTAACTATGCCCAAACCCCAGCCACTGATAAAGTGGGAGTGTTGCATCAGGAAAGGCATCTGGTGTAAAACCTGTGTCAAGTTGTGTGCTGATCGGATAGTCTGATGTGGCGACCCCTCAATGGCAGCAGCCGAAAGAACAACAACAACTAATCGACTTAACTGAACATCTTTGTCAGTTGTACATTATACATGTTGTGTATTAAACATATTTCTAGAAAAGCAAAAACAGAAACTTTAAAATTAAGACAAGCAACCTGTGATAAATACTGGAAAGTATATAATGGTAAAGGTATAAACCAACACTAGCCTAAAATACCGTATTAGTTCAGATTTCACATATTTCTTCAATCTGATTTCTCGTATAATGTTTATGCAACAAAATCTAGCACAGAATTGGCTTGGTGAATTTAAGCGTAGTTCCCACTTTTGCTATGAATCGCTAAGAATTCAAAAAGTGATGAGGCATGGGTTGGCGTACAGTAAGTTTGTGGCAGGGTGTCCTGTAGTAATTTGCAGCTTGATTGCATGGGTTATGAATTTTTAAGCACGCTCAATAAATTTAATAAAGCATTACAGCATTTTATGGTTTGTACAGTATGTCCACTTTATGTTTCAGCAAGCCTGTCTGTGCCCAGTGACAAACACATGCACAATAGCTGTCCCATGTCACGTGATGGCAGGGGGCTTATTGTGATAGGATGGTATTAACGCTAAGTGAACCCTCATAGCCTATTGTGGAACTATTAATGAGTAATCATTATACTTGTCACTATCATATTAAATTGCCAGCTTTTCTATGCCTCTATGTAATGCAACCAAATTTTGCCTTAGCTACTGACACCAGAGCATGGTGGTGTTATAATTTTAAAACAGTAGGGATTAATGGCAAATATCATAAAAATGGAAACAGATCTCAGAGGTTGTTATCTTATAGAAAATAGCGGGGAAATGATGTAACCCTATTTATCATGTAGCCATGACAACCCTAAAGTTATTATGCCAAAAACTTGACTTCCCTTCCTAACTCCTTACAAACATGCTAAATACATTTCCATACACTAAAATCTTAAACTTAGCAAATGTTTCAAATGTGGATTGCCCAGATTAAAATAGACAGTGTATGGTGTTACTTTAGAAACAAAAACGTATTTCGCTGCTTTTAAGTGCTAGGTGAAATATTGTATTCACGAGGTGAATGCACACACGAGCTCAAACACAATCTTGTGATTACAATTTGGAATGTGCATTATTCTACAAGCTGTCCAAATGAATGATCTGTCAATATTGTTTTAAGTCAATGCAGCTCCCAACATGAATGGCAGAGAGTAAAATGGAGTGGTAGGATACATTATTCATCTTAACACTTCAGTTCTTATGGACACCCTCTAGTGACAGTGGTAGGAAAAATTCTGGCTATGATTCACTAAGGCATGGGCAAAAGATACTATTTTGTTTCTATGACTTACTAAGTCATGGGAACAAAATAGTATAAAGTCACAAGATACTATGCTGTGGCAATGATTTAAGCACATGTGATAATGAGATCATTCATGTCCCAAATGATTGTTGTTTTGGAGTGTGCGTGCCAGTGAGTAAATAGAGCTGATCATAATCATACATCTATACTAAGAGTGTACTGGTGGCTCAATGGTAGGATTCCACCCAATACCCAAACCCCAGTCATGTCTTGCAGTGCTGGTTCTAAGCCTGGATAAATTGGGAGGGTTGCATCAGGAAGGGCATCCGCTGTAAAACCTGTGGTAAGTTGTGCATGGATTGGAAGGTCTGCTGTAGGGACCCCTCGAAGGAAGCAGCCGAAAGTCCAACAAAACATCTATACTAAAACAGTTATAAACGCAAATCAATTCAAATTAGTTAACAAGAAGTGCTGTGAGGATATTAAGTAGTACGGTGTTGTGGCCACAACTTACTAGGGCGTATGAACAAAATATTTTTGTTCACATGCCTTAGTAAGTTGTGGCCACGACATAGTGTCTTGTTCTCACGTTTAAGTAATGACACCATACGGGTTCCACAAGTTCTTAATTTCTTTTAGGACAACTTTAAATTGTAAAAAAAAATAATAATAAATAAATAATCTACCAAAACCAAACCACATGTACACTTATCACTTTTAATACCACGCCTGAAATCGTCCAAAACAAAATCTGAGGAGCTTAAAGGCAGCATTAGTGCGCAGGCGTATCAATATAAAATGGGATCTACAATCTGATTGGCTGAGCCAGGTTAAAGGTCACTGTAAAATCTTCAGTATGCGCGCACTCGTGAGCGCGTCACGGAAAATAAATGTGTATTAATGTTTTAAACCAATAACAATGTAACACTTCAGTCACTGTTCTTTCCATATGATGCATTATGCTGCCTAGTAACCCGATCTTTCCGGTAATAGATTACATAGTGTGGCGAAAGGAGACGGAATATTATCTAGCACAAATGTTAACACTAAACGAAATATTTATTGAACACCGAGTTTTTTTTTTTCCAAATACTTGTCACCGGACCAGTAACCCCAGTCCGTTACACACGGGTAAAGGTGTTCACACTGCACACACACGTTTCACAACCGTTTTAAACATGTTTAATTAATTAGTAAACACTCGTTAATAGATCGTAACGTCTATCAGCACTTGCTAGCATCGCGTTTAATAAATAAGCCGGGGCTAGCTTCGGCTAATCCACAGCTTGGTTAGTGATCTGCAGGAAAGGTGGACACTTTAATCTAACCTCGTGTAAGACGAGTTTTAGAAAATCCCGAGACAGAAGTTCGGGGTGAAGCAACAGGTCTGTCTCTGAGACGTCTCCGCCAGAATTTCTCATTTTGCCGTCCCGTCTGTTGCTGCAGGAAGCCATTTTCACTTCCGGAAAAACACGGAAGTGTCGCCTTTTTAATGACTATTATCCAAGGATTAGCAATGCGCCTCCTGTTGGCCTGGTGAATACACCTTACCAATACTGTATAGGTGTGGACATTCTTTTATTCGTATATGTATTGTTTATTTCTACATTGCAAAACAATAATAAAGATATAAAAATATGAATGAACACATATGGAATTAGGCAAAGAGAAAACAAACGTCCATGCTTACTTTAGGACATGAAGTTCATATACCATTTAGGAAATTGCCAGAACTTGCAAGATTAGGTTCTTCATGTGCTGTATGTTATGATGAAACTGGCTTCATCCCAGGAAACTTAGACCATGACTTACCTTTGCTGCAAACGAGAAGTTAATCTAGAAGTCAGTCAACAGCATCTCAGATTAAAAACCACATAAATGCTTTACAGAGCTCAAACAGCAGATACATCTCAATAGCAACTACCAAGAGGAGATTATTTTCAAATTTTATATGTCTTCATCATTGCTCTACAATGTAGAAAATAATCAAAAATCGAAAGTGTCCAATTGGAAGGTGTGTCCAGACATTTGACTGTGTGTGTGTGCGCGCGCCTTTAATGTTTATTGATTACATGTTTAAATTTATTAATGTTATTACACAACAGACCTTTGAATAATTATTAATTACATTGAAAACATAAGCAGTAATACTATTTTAGATCAATTAATTGCCAGGACTAGGCACAAGCTGGGAATACATACCACATGTCTAGCACGTCTATAATAAAACATTATTTTAGCATGAATCTTAGAAAAATAAAGCTAAACCATTATACAGATCTATATTCAATATACCAAAATTATACATTTGTTACAGTTAACTGAGAAATCTTGTTAAGAAATATTGAGTGACTGTTATGATGTCTAAAGCACAGACTGACAAACAGTACTATGACATAGTTTACACTAAATAAAAATATTTTATGCACACACACACACACACACACACACAAAGTTATACCTGGGGTAATTAAGTGTTGCCAATCCACCTACCTACTAGCCTTCAAGATGCATTTTGCACATAGAACTTTTAGAGACTGATTTTAAAAAGCAGGATGTTAAGCTTTGAATACACAATTACACGTTTTCTGTTGTTATGTCCATGTCTGGCTTAGATCGGCTTCCTTATGTACTCATTTATGGACCTATTTCTGTTTCAGTACGCATTTTACATAAAAAATGAAATGTGATACAATTTCTTTGCATTGTGAGAACTTCATGCATAACCACTCCAAAACGGGTTTAATTATGAGGCATTTTTGCATTTTTGCATTCTTTTATTGCAACATTTCAATTTATTTGAAACTGCTTTATTTGATAATATACATGGTTTTAAATGGTTGTGAGTCTTTCTGAATATATGGCATTACAGAAATAAAACAGTAACTTGCCTTTGTATGTACTGCATTGATTAATTGTAGCTTTAAAAATTTTAAGGCTACAATAACCAGTACCTGTGTTGTCAAAGTCAATGTGTCTGTGGCATTTCTTTTCATATCCTTTGCAGGTGTTTGTCAGGTAATGTAAATTATGTGTTTCATATGAATTGTAAAAAAAAAAATAAAGTGTAACCACAATCCAGTTTTCAATTTTAAATGCTAAACAACAGACTGGATCTCACTGCTACAGATATAAATATTGCTGGGTCTTATACGCCTATGACTTCGACCAGGGACCTTGGGGCAGAGCCTGCATGTCTTGGGCATGAAGTCTAAACAGGCTTCACGAAATTTGCGTATCCTCCAGCAATAAATAATGGGGTTAAATACAGCCTTTAGGTAACTGAGCCACAGAGCACCTATGCTAACTGGATAAAATGCTGGACTGAAGTAGAAGCTGTGGCTAAAAACAGCCAAAAGGCTCACCACTGTATGAGGCAGCCAACACACAGAGAAGCCAATGAAGAGGATGAGGATGGTGGTGAAGGCCCTGGTTTTGAAGCTCATGTCCACATTGACCTGTGGGGGACGCTGTAGACCTGTAAGCCCCAGCTTGAGTGCTGCACAGTCTTCAGCAACGTGGGTATGGATGCGCAAAGCGTTTCTGCGCACAGTGTTTAGAATGCACAGGTAGGAATACAGCATAACACTAAATGGAACAAAGAAAACCGCCACCGCTAACACCACCATGTAACCCCGTTCTGCCAGTGAGTCACTATATCCCAGAATACACTGGGGCACCCGTTCCATGATGATACCAGTCCTCCACGTTACAAGTGATGGAAGTGCCACACAGAAGGACAGACCCCACGATATTGCGATCAGAACTTTGGCACGATGTGGTGTTAACTTGTCCTGCCTCTGCACAATAATGAGAAATCGATCCACGCTGATGATAAGTAGGATGGAGACGCCCTCCAGGACAAAGAACCAGTAAAACATGACAGAGGCTCGACAGAATCCCACTCCGAAACTCCAGTCTGTGGAGGTCACAGTCACGGCAGTGAAAGGCATACACAGCAGAGAGAGCATAATGTCTGAGAAGGCTAGTGTGGCTAGGAGCAGGTTGATAGCTGAGCGCATTGCTGGCTTCTGATAGACAATCAAACACACTATTGAATTGCCTAAGAAACCAATAGTGATCATGAAGATCATAATGGCAGCCAAAGCCACCCTAATCACAACAGGGATTAAACTAGTCTCTACCTCCTGCAGCTCAGGCTTTGATGGTCCAAGCAAGTCACATCTTTCCAGAGAGCTGGCATTGCATTCAGACATGGCAGATGCTATCATGGAATATCAGTCCATGTTTGAAGAGTTGGCATTAATCCTTGCCATGGTCCACTGCTCAGTCCATTTGGCAATCTACAATTCAAATAACCTACAACAAAAGAGTGTATGAGGCATATGTACAATATATCAATATAATTCAGCAAGAAGCTTTTTCTCCATTTTGTGTGATTAGTCTAATGTATTATTATTATATTATTATTATTATTATTATTATTATTATACTGATAGTGCATATTTAGATATGGATCCAAATAAGGTTTCTACAAAGTGACTATAGACATGATGTGTTTTCATACTATTACTATGATTGTCCACTGTGATCACTGATTTGAATACAGTGGGCCAAGAAAGTGTATGGTTTCTTTACAATGTGACCCCAGATGCTCTTTTTACAATTGTACAGCCTCTATTCTTTAATTTCTTTCCCACATTTGACTTTATTTATTTTTATTTTACATTGCAAGAACATAGATCACAAGTTTTCCTTTTCTTCTCTAAATTTATATTCTGAAGAAGAGAGACCATGCAGATTAGGAATGATGTTTATCTCAGCATGCAGTAAACTGATCAGAAAAAGGAAAATAGAAAGTTGTTAACTCATCATACAAGACTCTTACTAACATTCTTTTAGCACGAATCTTACAAAATAATGCTAAACCATTATACAGATCTATATTCAATATACCAAAATTATACATTTGTTACAGTTAACTGAGAAATCTTGTTAACAAATATTGAGTGACTGTTATGATGTCTAAACGCACAGACTGACAAACAGTACTATGACATAGTTTACACTAAATAAAAATATTTTATGCACACTTTTATGCACACTCACCCAATTGATACTCCAGTTGCCATGGTTACGGTAAGGACACGAAAGCCATTTATTGTTGTGGCTAATTGAACAGAATTCAACATCCTCCTTTAACACAGACAGAGTCAAACACTATGAGGTTTCCAAGGACCTGTTGACACAAGCAGATGTTAATGTATTATTTTCCTTTAGTTATTATTTGTCGTTTATAGCAAACACTGTGCCCATCAAATATACAGAAACATCACAAGTAATTTGAGGGCTGATTAATGTTCTCAGTAGCACAGACGACAATAAGTGGTGGCATGGCATTGTTAATTAGTTCAACTGATGGGTATACTTCACTGAAGGAGAAGAAAGGTAATGGATAAAGGATAGAGTTTCATAAGATTGGACAGGACCAATTTTTAAGAGCTATTAAAAATGTATTATTCAATAATGGTGCATAGTAGGCCAAGGTGTTTTAATCTTGAAGACAGAATGTTCTACTGCAGTGGCTTGTGGCTTGCTGTTCTGAGAGAGCAGTTACAGATTAACACAAGTCATTTACTCTCATCACACTTGCTCACACTTGCTCAAGCATATACCTCCACCACCTCCCTGTACTTCCATAGTTGTTGTATCTTGGATCTCAAATATGTAAAACAAAACCTTGCTATTACTGAAGCATTTATTTCTCTAATCTCCTTCAATGTCTTTTTCAACAGTTTTAATCTCTTCTGATCTACAAACCACTGATTTAAACGGATTAAATCAAAACGTGGTGGCTGAAACTGCTGAGGCAAAAGTAAAATTAAATGTTTTAATGACATTTTTTAATTATAATAAGATAAAAAAAAATATTTGCATTTTATGCAGTGGAATTGCTATACAAAAATCAATATTTGGAATATTGTTCAAAACCCACTGGATCTGACTGGGCATAGCTTGCAGTATTGGTGGACAACCCAGCTTCAGAAAGTCCAGGTTCAACAGTCTGCAATAGTCACATATTTGTTCCATTAAATTAACCAAATGCACATCTCTTTAGCTAATATAGGCTAGAACGAATTAGTAACATCACTTGTTTTGTGCACAGGGAGAACAATAATACATGGCTTATGGTGTCTCAATTCTTTTGTCCACTACTGTAAATACTGTAAAGGCACAGACTCTTGTTTAACACAATGTATGAGCATAGGGTCACAGATCCTGGACTTTCACAACAATGCACATACAGACATATGGTGCACCTAAACACAAGAGTATCATTCAGAAAAGCCCTTTTAATCGTTGCTGCATCACGTTATCAACTTGTTGCTTAGATACCAGAGATAATTCTGGCTGTGTGGCTGAAGAGACCAATGGCATAATTGCATCAACAAAACGAGCTAAACATCTTACTTTGTGTGCACGAAGAAATAATCTAGTTTTCAACAAAAAGAGATTTTTCTGGGCAGAGAGGAAATTGACATTCAGACACCTTTAAGCTCCAGCACTTGTTGCATTATTTAGTTCACTGACCACCAGCACTAGACGTCAACACCATGTTAGGGAAAAATGTGAATAGAAAGCATTGATTTAAATCCTCGATCGCCAACGTTTCATGAGATTATGCCGTGCTTATATTTTGCTTTATTTAATTTCAACACGACGTGTTTAAAGTGCACGCGCTTGCTTTTAATCGAACTGGCTCGTGACCGAAACACCAACGAGTCGCTTATCCAGCTAAATGATACAAATTAACGAAATGTATAATATTTCTTTCTTTGATAAAAAAAAAAAAAAAATCAGTGTATTTTCTCTGCCTGGATTCTGCTATAGGCAATATATTAGACGCCAAAAAAATAAAAAAATAAAAACCGCCATGTTTTCGAATCCTCGTGGCGCGCGCATATACGCTTAACATAAAAACACGCATGTGCAAAGAATTAAATGACACAATACCTCTGTAAAGAATGTAGATCGTCGTTTTGACTGTCACCTGTCTGTTAAGTTACACAATGCTAAGACCCCTCTCCCTCTCTCTGTCTCTGTCTCTCTCGCTCTCTCTCGATACGTTCACAAATCAGAGCTGCATCAGTGTGAACCTGTCCTGTTCCCAAAGCATAGACGTGCTGGTACTCAGGAATAAAGCAGGTCATTTCCAAAATTCGCTTTGATGAAAACTACTTTCTGTCTGGATTATTAAATTAAATAATAAATGTTTTGTCCCCCTTAAAGGGCATGTGGGGGCGTTTACTCACCAGCGTTCACTTAACACGTGAATAAACAAGTGTACATCAC
Organism: Clarias fuscus; assembly: GCA_030347435.1. Classification (NCBI taxonomy): domain Eukaryota; kingdom Metazoa; phylum Chordata; class Actinopteri; order Siluriformes; family Clariidae; genus Clarias; species Clarias fuscus. The sequence continues at coordinate 16,008,993 of CM059209.1, read as the reverse complement.
GCTTTATGGCACTGCCCTGCACACCTGACGGCTGTCACTAGGGCAACCATTCAGTCTCCATCCAGTCCATGAAACTGTCAGCAGTACACTCTGTACCTTCTGACGTAACGCTGTGACACACTGAGACCCACACATCACAAATCTTTCTGACACACGCACACACAGTATTCTTATTAATATGCCTTCGGACTGAAGAGAATGCACATTTTCTGTATAGAGAGAGAGAGCATCGGTTATTTAGGATACTGTGGGCGTGAATAACTGTGGGCTTTTGTAATTAAGAAGTGTAGACGTCACTGGTGGTACGGAAGTATACAGACTAAAATCACTTGCGATGACATGTTATTATTACATTAACAGTACAGATAAAAGACTTGAATTAATGATTTGTGATGCTCTGCTTTTCAGCTCAACGTTTTGAAAATAATATAATATAATATAATATAATAAATACAACTTTTTTTTAGTTAGTTCTCCTGAAATTTCCTGAAGAGTAGTAAAATCCGAAAGTAATGGAGATTTTGAAAGCAGCAGTGGTGGTATAAATGTGAATGAAATATGAAAATGGGGCTCACATGAGGCAAAAACGTACAGTATACTATATATATTATATGTATATTATATGACCAGGATATACTTATGCTCTAAAAAGCAAGCTCTGTAATCCGCATCACGTTATCAACAAGCTGTCATTATGCTAAAAAGCAAGCTGTCATTATGGTCCTTAACCAGAAGGTGGCCCTGTTGTCAAAGTAAAATTCGTGCAGCTGTACATTTTACCGCACGGACACACACACACACACACACACACACACGCGCGCGCGCGCGCAAATGTATAATGTATAAATTATAAATTACGAAAGGATACATGTACATATATTCTTCCTGTATACGCTTAACTCAAATAATTTCAGCTTGCCTTGGTCCAATTCCTATGACTTTTCTAAAAACCTACTGAATTCAAGACACAGCAAGTGCATAGACATTATACTGTATATTGATCCAATGTTTAAAAAAATGGATAAAACCAGTTTATATGGCTCTGAAAAGTTTTGGGAAGCAAAAAAGAGACTACTTTTTAAAATATGTCTGTCAGTAAGAGTAATTCAATGTAAAACCAGTAAACATTACATCATAGGTTTGTTGCCCATGAGTTCATCAGCAAACTGTTATTAAAATAAAAACAAAGAAACGTGCTAGCTATTTACTGTAGCTGCATGGATTTGTCTTTTGCTTTTTGTTAAAATTTACTGATTTTGCCCCATCAATATTTAGCTAATATTTACATGCTATGATCATAATAGTAGTAAGTTTGAGTCTAGTTAAAAAAAAAAAATCTAAGTAGAAATTATTAATTACTTAATCAATTAATTTAAATAATGCACCACTCTGTCTTCTGCAATATCAACCATTTCAGAGATGGAGACATGAGAACATCCCCCTCATTATTATTATTATTATTATTATTATTATTATTATTATTATTATTATTATTATTATTATTATTATTATTATTGTGTTTGTTTTTGTTGTTGTTTAACCAGAGTAGTTACAATAAGATAAAAATATCATTTACAAGAAAGTCCTGGTCTTCAGTGTAGCATTGTAGTTATTACAATGCATTACATCACAGGTCACAGATAATTGCACTCAGTTGCACTTGCTGCTGTGCTATCTGTTTTCCTTCCAGATGTCTAAACTTCACTGAGTCAATGATGAATTCCACAGTGTCCATTATTATTTTCCATTCAAAATTGCTAAATGCATCATACATTAGTGACAATGAATTCACGCCTGGTTCACAGAGGTTTTCCGACTGAGATGACAGATCTGTTTAGGCCAGGAATAAAATAAGACTTTATCTAATCCTTCTGTTCTGTTGTGTAATTACCTAAAATCTTTCATTTACATTCACTGTATAACAGAACAGACAACCACAGAGGAAACTTGAACTGAGTTTGACCAAGGCCACTAACAAGATGACAAGATGACTACTTCAATCACTGTGACTTCATCACAAAAGTTTCACAAAGATCTCTGATCTCTTTCATTCTTCACATCTATTTCAACCCACCCCTTTTGAAGTCATAATAAAGGCTTATTAATTTATAGAATGAGCTGCATTAAGACTGGATTATATCCATCAGACATCAGAGAATGAAGTGCTACTTCTGTATGTTTTGCAATATGTTCCACACATATTTATTTATATCTGCACATGTTGATAATAGTAGTAGTTTACAAACATGTTACAAATTTTATACCTGTTCAGCTTGTCAGTTGCATCATTTATAATTGTGCATGGTGTTCATTAGTAAAAGCCCCAAATACCACACAGTGTGGTGTGGCAATAAAGAAATATGAGGCAGGAGCACAACTTGAATTTAAAGCTTTAGATTTCCCTGTGGACATTTGGCTATTAAGTAAAATGGTGTCCTCATGCACTCAGAAATCAAATGACAAAATATGCAATGTTATATTATAATTAAGCTTAACATCACTGAAATTATTCAGCATAAAATATTTAACACTGTGTAAAAAAGAAACATAAAAGATTATGTTCCAGCTCTTAAATTGAATTTAATTGAATTTGGAGTGACATTGAATACATCTGACCCTAACCATGCATCAGTATTTGACACCTTTATAACTTTATAACACTCCTACACATTTGTCCTGTACTGAGGTGACCATTATACCACCTGCTGATTTTAACATTTGGCTTCCTCCCTGCCATCATGTATCTGGCAGCGCCATGCTTAGAGTCACTTTCATTTAGGCACGCCCTCTCGTAACGACTCTATTCATTAACAGTAGGTGGAGGGAATAAATGACTGGTAGCAACGAGAAATCGAAACAAATCGGCAGGCCAGATCAATTAGGAGTGATGTTAAATGAATGAATGATTAAAGGCTGATAACAGAATCCATGCCGATTGCTGTGAACTCTATTTCACCATTTAACAAATGCTGGCTGTGTGTGCAGAAGCTGGACATTACTGCAAGAGTAAATTTACTTTGACTCAAAATGATGGCACAAAATGTCATTATAATTGTAACATTATTGTTTCTAAAGTAACAACTAATTTACAGCAACAAACAACATATACTTAGGATGAATTTTAAAAATGTGTTGTTATTTGACCAACACATGCAGTTGATATGACGAAAACTTAAGTAATGAGATGTTTAAATGTACTTTGTAGACATTTTTTCAGGTGCTCAGGACAGAGGATATTCCTGTTTCTTTATAACTTTTTTTTAATGTATTAACTTCTAGAGATAGAAATTGGAGTTTTATGACTTTATACCTGTTATAAACGCTAGCAATAACTACATTTCTTGTTCTGCAGATGATACACATCATTAAAGGAGTCAATGCATAAAAAAATCACAAGATATAAATCATTAATTAATTCAAATTTTTATCTGTTGGCATATTGTGGTAGAATCAGGAAAATCAAAACAAATTTAGATTTTCTGGTATTAGAAAATTAGCTTAGCTATTCATTTTATTACACACTTCGAATAGTAGCCTGGTAGAAACAAATGTCCAATGAATACCAAATTACAATGACCGGACTTAATTATTGTTTGATTGCTAGAAAATTTGTAAATGTTAATTTACAGCTTCATAGGTAAATAAAGAAGATCCTTCTGTGCAAACTACCAACAAGACAGTGACCTGCTTGTTCCAACTCTGTTAATCAGAAACATGCTTGTATTGATCAAGATGGTTGATTATGGGTTGTTGGATGATAACAGTGGAGGATACAACTATGCAATTTGTGTAGAAAAAAAGCAGAGTGGGCAAATCTGTTGTTGTGTGTTGTTTGTCTAGAAAGCTTGTTTATCAATAAAGATTTAGTTTACTGATTCATTAGTTCACTGATTCATTTGTTTAAAGGCTCTCTTTTTTAATGTTGCCTCTGGATAATCAGTGCTGGTTAACATATTCCTTGAAAGAAAATCTTGAGAGCTTTTTGCTCTTGAGAATGTTGATGCCAAGCAGTAGACCTCTGCCTTCTCAGTCCTAATTACCTATGATCAGGTGGTAATGCTGTAATATATAATACCCCAAAATGCTAAAAATTGCTAAATTAAACCAGCGAAAGCTTTACTTTACACCTGCTGAATTAAAACATTTTGGTTGATGAAAATAAATTAGGAGAACTTAAACCCTTTGTGCAAATATTTCTTCTAAGTACGTCATACACTGCATTGGTATAATGAGAAAACCCAGCAAGACTACTTTTAGTACCAGCATTGCAGGATTCATACATTGGTTACCCATGAGTATACAGGGTAGATATAAGCCTAACACCTTTTTTTGCTAGTGCTAAAAGGCTTCTGCTGTGAACCACTGAGGTAGTAAGAGTAGTTATCCCCTTCAATGGGCACTGCACTCTTATTTTCTAATAGCTTTAGCAGCCAGTGGCATGGATAATAAGATTGCACTGAACACCACCGTCATGCCTAAATGTGATTTATCCCTTATGGACTCAACTATAAACTCTGACACAGACAGGGCATTGTAAAAGGGATCACAAAATGCTCATGATTTAACCAGGCGTTTAGAAATTAACAGTTGAAAATACCTCAAACTGCTACAAATACCAAACCAAAACAGGTCTTGATAATGGTTAAGAAGTCAACAAATACACAAGAAGTAATCCATTTTATTTCTCTCACAAATCAGTCGATTAGCTTAAGTTCAGAATATTTGGGCATTCAATGCTAGGAAGATGCCTGATAGTATTCCCTTTATCTTACACTTCTCTGTTTTTTAAATGAAAAGAAAAAAAAGCTGAAATACATGCAGATATTTGGATAGAATTAATTTAAATGCACACATAGACTTCAAACATGACAGGAGGCAGTGTGGATTTGCCTTTTCCTCTCTTTCTGGCCTCAAAGAATGCAGTAAGGTGCAATGCTTGACTGATAAGGGAAAAAAAGCACTACTCTGTGCTCTTGGTGTTCTGTCTGCATATGAACTGCCAATGTAATCGTACACCAAAGATCTAGATCGGCTTCCAATTATCCACAGTGTTGCAATTCAATTAAGTTAAATTAACAAGGTTATTACATTTCTATTATGTAATGTGTTATTATATGTATTTATGTAAGTAAAACCATTTTTGGAGCCACAAAATAGCTAACTGATCCTGAAGTGTGGATATCTCAGACATCTACCATTTACATATTTAACACTGATCCGCCTTACAAGGCACAGAGGGCGATGAGGTTAGAAGGTGGAAACAGTTTAGCTGTCAACACTCTTCAACTGGACTATAGTTCACAGCAACCCCAATCAGGTTAATCAGTGTTTGTTTCCTGTGGAGCTCCAAGTCTGGTTTTACAATGTGGCAATAATTAACAGTGAACACCGGATAGCAGCAACCCTGCACGGCTATGAATATGCCAAATGACTTTAGAATTTATCAGATTGTCTGTGTGTGTGTGTGTGTGTGTGTGTGTGTGTGTGTGTGTGTGTGTGTGTGTGTGTGTGTGTGTGTGTGTGTGTGTGTGTGTGTGTGTGTGTGTGTGTGTGTGTGTGCGCATGCAATCAATATAGTTTGTATTGTGTTTTAGTTTAGCTCTTTTTGTGGGCAAATGATACATTTATACTAATGTGTGGGAATGTACATATCCATGCTGAAAACAGTTGTTCTACTTAAGGAGCACTAAATGCCTGTGCATTTGGTTTTCTTCAACTGGATTTTTTAAAATCCCATCATTTAGCACATGATACACAATACGCATCCAGTCTTCATCACTTCTGAGCAGGGTTTGAAGAACAATTACCAGCAATTAAACCACTGCCAGTTATATAGAGAGATAATTATGTCCTTGGTGTATTGCACCAATTAACTACTTTTTATTTCAACCTCCAAATTCTCTGATTTGCAATGTGTGGCTCATCTGAAACAGCTTAAACAACAGGAAATCGTGCACTTGTCCCTTTTAAATATAGATATGGGGATTTGGTAGCACAGAAACTGAAAAATGTCTGTAAACTTTTTTTTTTTTTTTGGTATAATTATCATGATTATGTTGTTCCAGGAAAATATTGTCAGTGAAGTGACATTTGGAGTCTGACATCTGAATAGCTACCGTTAATTTAACAAACCATGTTTAAGGCCATCTGATCTGATTTTAAATCCATTTGTCAGATTTTATATCTATGTGCTCTTTTTCAGTAGGATAACGTGCAGGTGATTTCCCATTCTCTCAGAGCAGCATGATTGTGACAGATATGTCAAGTCTTTTTGAAGCTATAAACAAAAAAACATGTATGCTTCTCAGAAATTTTTTTTTTTTTTTTTCATAATTTCAGTACAAGGCTGGCCTTGATTCTAAAAGCCTATGATGTTTGTACAAACCAACTAAATTTAAACTCTTGTAGATATATTATTATGATTAATACGTTATCACTTGTCTTCACTAGACATGAGGTGCTTGCATTTATAGTTTTTGTATGCCTCAAGGGCATAATGGCTAACTCCAAATAACTGTGTCCAAATGTAAGTAATCTATTAAACCACAGAGCCCATATACTATTTCCTCTCTGCCTTAACTCTTCCAGTTAATGTGATAGCCACAGCAAGAGCTAAAGAACCTTTCACCTCATTCTTTGCTTCTTTGCCTTTTATTGCTCTCCATATTTTTCCCCTTCTCTGTTTCCTTTCCCAAATACAATGTATAGCAAGTCAAAAGGGATGTTGCCAATACATTTTTCCTCGAGTTCAAGCATGGTATAAATCTGGTAGTTTGCTATTTATTGACAAGCAGTGTAACTCACTTTATCTTCTACTAACTTATTGGTCAACTGACTTTCACTGCATGCAGTATGGGTTTGTTTATTTCTTTTTTGCACACCCACTCAACTGTTCCAGGAACTGATCAGGAGCACCGATGCATTAGGTCCTTAGCTCCCAAATACAGGGCATGCTGTGACATGCTGTCACCTTGGCAGTCACACTGCTGGGGTGAGATGCCTGCTGGGACTGATGGGCTCTTCCGGGCTTTGTGCCATAGACTTATGGTGGGTCAGTGACACCGGGCTCATGGCCACTGACAGGGTCTGTCTCTAAAATCCCTCAAGAGTCTGTCTATTCACAGGAATATACTGTTGACACCATGATTTCAGAAATGTACAGAATGTACAATAGCATAAACGAATATAAATGGCACGGGAACATTTTTAATGTTGAAATGGGATTTCCAACAAGCCAGGTTACCCAAAACAACAGATTTGATTGGTAGCATGTAGAAAAACTTAAAACACACACTCTCTCCAACACTTAAAATAATTTTAACTTTATATTGGTTTTATGACCTAATTCTGTAAATACACTGATATTATTGTATCCTTTGGCTACCAAAGTTAGGCTTAATTTCCACGTTTCCATGTCAAGGTTTTCTCACAATACATATGTTTCATTTATTTTCTTTACGAATTACCAAAGCTTACAAAGACTGCAAACACACTTTAAACATACCCTATAATAAAGCAGTAATAAGGCAGGGCTAAGTCTACTTTATTTATGCATACTTTTATAGTAAGGATCACTTCGGGTATTCTTTGCAAACAATGTGTCCAAAAGATGGCGCTAAATAAAAGCAGTAGGCTAGCTTTCTAAACTGTGAGTAACGTACAATATAAACCTTCATGTTTTAATTATTTTACATGTTTATACGCTATAATGAAGAATTCTACTGTAGAAGAGTGGATTGGATTGAAACGCGCAGTTCATGATTTCTCTTTATGAGAACCTAAGCATATAAATCTAAATCTGATCCAAGCCATCAAGTTTTAAATGTGACTAGACAAAATAAACTTTCTTTTCTGTTGTTCCTGGTACTGCTAAAAGTGAGGACGAGTAGAACCTTAGAGAGTAATTTAGGCCTATTGTAATTTCAAGTAGCTAAAAAAAATTAATGTACAACGGCAAAAACTAATAATAATAATAATAATAATAATAATAATAATAATAATAATGTATTATTAATAGATTAACAATGAAATTATAAAGTCTGTCTTTTTAGGGAAAAAATCACATTCACGTCTCGACCGTGTGTGTGTGTGTGTGTGTGTGTGTGTGCGCGCCTACAGTATAGTGCTGCTGCCGCACCAAATTTGAGCACAGGTTGAATTCCGTTGCCATGCAACCGGTGTGTATTAAATCATCCGCGAAATTTAAATGAATGTGTGCGTGTGTGTGTGTGTGTGTGTGTGTGAGAGAGAGAGAGAGAGAGAGAGAGAGAGAGAGAGATGGGATGAATAGTGAGTGGCAAACAAAAGTTCTTAAAGAAGACAAAAAACTGCGCGAAGCCGCTGCGGGAGTTCAGCCGCAGACTGGGGCACCTGAAACCGTGCGGTGCCTCCTATCCAGTCTTTAACAAGGAATCTTATTTATTTATTTATAATGTGAAGAAACCGAAATTTGAGAGTCAGGAGTTCACTCAAACCCACTTCTGTGCAATGAACAGGTCTAGATTTAAACATATTAGCTATTTAGACATGATCCTAGTGTGCGCTCTCGCTCTGCAATCTGATAGAAGGATGTGGGTCCTCTTGCACTCAGTTAGCTACGTGGCAGGCATACGGATTTACACACACGCTCACGCACACACACACACACACAGAGACCTTCACTCCTGCTGCAGAACAGCACTGAAGTTACGTCACCTCGCTTTTATTCTTCACGCGCCGTAAACTGGCCTTTAGATTCTCACATGGCCAATGAAGACTCAAAAAAAAAAAAAAAAAAAAAACGTGTCACTACCTCGCCACCGTGCAGCCTATTTTATGTTTTAATGCTAACAAAAATATTTCACGCATAATTACCGTCTCATAAACTCGGCTCATTCTAATCCGAACATTGAGCAAATACCAATCAGTTATTAAATTAGGCTCGATAATAAATGCTCTGCGTGTGATGTGTGAATGGAGAGTGTAACCAGCTACCTGTGTGGGGCTTTCTAATAATAGTGCATACGATTAACTAGCTAAAGGGATCGGCATTTGTTAGCCTATCACTGTCATTAACCAAATATACTTCGATTTATTGATGAGTAAATAATAGGTTGGTTAAATGTAATTGTTAGCATTCCAGAGCTTTATAAATGTTTACTAGTGGATTTAAGTGTTACACTTCTATGAGGCCTATATCACGTGCCAAATGCAATATATATATATATAATTGCAAAAATCTTTAATTCGTGCAATTATTAAATAAAATTGTTACACTTCTATGAGGCCTAGAGCATGTGCAAAATGCAATATATATTAATAGTTGCAAAAATCTTAAATTGCTAATAAGCATTGCGCATTTTGTTTACATTTAACACTTTTAAAAGTGTCTCTCTTTTTTGCCTCCTTGTGATGTTCATACAGGCCAAGGGTCGATATCGGAAAATATATTTCTACAAATAAAATAAAATATAAATTAAAATAAAGTTAACTTTTCAACAAATTAATTAGATTTATCGCATGTTGCGGTCTTAAAGATAAAAAAAAAAATCAAAACACAGCGCTGTGTTATATTTATCAAATTTATTGTTCTCAATCACCTCTGACTGGATCAATACTGAACTTAAATAACAATCACAGGGAAAAATAAAAATTTGTCAGCCTATCAGATTGATCAATGTGCTGTTCTGTAGGCATTTTAATAACCACTGTGGCAGCTTACTAACTGTATAGATCTGGGAATTAAAGCAGGAGAGTAGAAGGGTGTACATGAAGTAATGCTACTTCTATAAGAGAAAGGTCACATCTCAAAACATTTCGGGGACTTCGTGAAATACTCCAAAAGGTGTGATTCCAGTAAAAAATATAAAGCAAGTTAATCACCACTGAGAATTCAAATTGTCAAATTTATACAGACTTATCAAAAATCGGCCAAAACTGCATGGAAATAGCAGTAGGGAGAAGGGATCAAGAACACAATTATTCAACCAAACCAAAAACAAAAAAAGGTGTCCACAGAGAAAACGGCTGAGAGACGAATAAGTGCATTTTTAAAATCCTTTTCCTGTGTGAAAACTATTCACAGAAGTCCGGTCCACAAAAGAAAATCTATGAAATAGAAAAGCTGTATTTTGTAATACATCAAGTCTTTATAAAAAGATGATTCTGGTGAGAACTTTAGCCAGAAAACAATTAGATTTCGCTGAAACGAATAAAAGAATTCCTCAGCTTGGAAAGCGGAGCCGCAGTTCGTTTGTCTTCATTTGGTTCTGTTCAAGTTCAAGTCAGTCATTTCAGTCATGCCTCTCGAGGGCAATCCATAAACATCTGTTTGGGTTTTTGCTTATGGTTGTGCTGTCAATGCACCAAAATGAGCTGGCGATAGGAGCTCGAGGTTGTGTCCACCTGGTCGTCGGCTTCATCTTTCAAACTTGCATCTTTTAAGCAATCTACCACAAAGCTCTCCTGAAACACAGAGCAGAGACAGCCATGTAAAGTTAGGGAACATAGTCGGGGTCATCAGGCAGAATTTAAGGATGAGTTTCAAGATTAAAATGGAGTTTCTTTTTTTTTTCTCGTAAATGCACATTGTGTGCTCAAATGTAAATTCTCGCATACTGCCATTTAAACTTGTGTTTTCTGTAATGTTTGTCCACTTAACTGAAGTGTGTATGGGCAAAAATCAGTTCTATGTCTCAGTGAACATACGTTTGCAGTCCATGGACGGGGGCGGTGTGTCTGCACTCACGTTGACGACCTGAGAGTACACGTCCTCCGGCGTCTGGCCTACACCAGGCGGTGTCATCCTCTTCTCCTTCTGTCTCCGGTTGCAGAACCAAACACGAACTACCTCCTTTTCCAGCTGCAGACTGTCCGCCAGGGAGGTGATCTCCTGTGCAGAAGGTTTAGGGCATTTGAGGAAGTGACTCTCCAAGGCCCCTTTAACGCTCACCTCGATGGAGGTGCGCTTTTTGCGCTTGCGGCCCTGCGCCGCTATTTTGTCGATGCTTGTAGGGCTGCCAGTGCTCGAGTCGGCCTCCTCCAGCCACTTGTTCAGCAGTGGCTTGAGCTTGCACATGTTTTTGAAGCTTAGCTGCAGCGCCTCAAACCTGCAGATGGTGGTCTGGGAGAAAACGTTGCCGTAGAGCGTGCCAAGAGCCAAGCCGACGTCGGCCTGCGTGAAGCCGAGCTTGATGCGACGCTGCTTGAACTGCTTGGCGAACTGCTCGAGGTCGTCAGAGGTCGGCGTGTCCTCATCTGAGTGCGAGTCGTGGCTGTTCACGCCGCCGTGGTGCTGCGCGTGAGGATGGTGCGCGTGCGGCTGCTGCTGATGGGGGTGATGGTGGGGATGATGATGGTGGTGGTGGTGATGATGGTGGCTGCCGTGGTCCATTTCCGGCGATTCACCGCGCATCAGACCGGGGTGAACCAAACTACTTGCGGGATTTAACATCCCATTGACGGTGAACGCACCTGGCTGAGAGTAAATGAGAGACTGCTGAGACTGCTGCTGGCCCGCGGTGATGGTGCTGATGTGCGCCGCCGCCGTGGTGCCAGCCCATGCGCTTTGGTGCGCCTGGTGAGCTCCATGAGTACCTCGGTGATGCAGCGAAGTACCGGAATGCATATCGTCTCGGTTTGAAGTGCTCTTGACGTCTTGCTGCTGCGGGCTGCCCGCCATTCCCACGGGACTAGTAGACCAGGGCGATCCGGCTTCGGCTGCAGCGGCCGCGGCTGCGGCGGCGGCGGCGGCAGCAGCAGCGTGAGGCAGTGAGGTGACCCACTGATGAGCATGGCTTAGCATGTGGCCCCCGTTACTTGCCGCCATGGCTCCTTGCATAAATTCGCTCTGCACCATTTTGCCCGCGGGATCTCCTCTGTATCCGGCTGACACTGAAGTCACGGCAACGCTTCCCGGCTGCATGCCACCTCCGGAATCCGAGTGCACGACCGAGCCTGATGAGGAGAGAATGCTGTTGCTGGCCAGGTAAGGATTGGAAGCCGCTGTGGCCATCCCCCCTTACCACCTCGAACAAATCTACTTGTTATTCCGCCTCCCTGTATTTCCGTAACTTTTTCCAGCCCTCGATGGAGCGCTCTGTTTCATGAATTATTCACACTGGAAAACTATTATTGGTATTTTGGATTCATACGACGAGAACTCGGTAATTAAACATCCATTAATTTTTAGAGAGGACATGGACTTTTAAAATAGAAATCCATATTTTCCAGGGAAAAATAAAACAATTTTGAAACAAATGTTCATTCCTTTCATAAAGTCATAATCATACAAAAATGATTTAAAATAGATTCTTAATCATAGCCATAAAGACGAAAAGGCTTGCGTCCCGTATACACTGTCTCAAGTTCCCGATCACGTAAATCCCACATGGAAGCACATCATCGACAGATACCTTAACTTAGGCAAGGAGACCTGCGGGATGATTCTCGCTTTGTAAACTTCCAGCTTGTCCCGTCAGCTGCTGTCTGGATCTGCGTCTTACTTTTCCTGGGTCCTCATAGATATTTCATCCACTAACCAACTCCACCTGACTTAAATTATAAATCCCTCTAATCATGCCTAAATTATATTAATTTATGCGCATTTGATGAGAAATTCCACACTTCTTTCCTTTTCTCCCTCCTCGCTTGTCCTCTGACAGTTTGATGCGCTCCTCCCTCTGCGCCGGAGACTACGCGAGTGTTTACGTTCAGCCTGGCGTGCGCGAACCTTCCGGATCTTCCATCCAATCAGGACGCGGAGCTCTGCGCATAGGCGACACACATTGGCTAGTTCCTGAGCGAGGGGCGGATCTCAGGGACGCGGAGCAGAAGCGTCACGTCAAAACAATTTCTAAACGTGTACTTGAGCTTAAAGAGCAACAAAACGCAGTGGAATATAGGCTAGGGGTTTATGTCTGAAGCAGGGTCTGCTAACTTGAAAAGACATTGACACAGTTCGCCCCAAAACTCTTAAGATCAGATTTTTAAATGAACTTGACAGAAATGGATTTACACATTTAACTAATTGATATAAGAGTTTCTGGACAAAAAAAAAAAAAAAAAAGAAATTTGGTGAATGTTTTAATTCCAAAATTACTTATGGAATGAATAAAATTTACCTGTTAATCATAATCATTATAAAACCTCATGGTGAAATTATTTTTGTTTTGTATTTATTTAAAAAAAAATATGTTTAACTGAAACAAATTCGGCGCTTTAACGACTCAAATATAATAATCATAGCCTATTTATATCGACTGAATTAGAACTACCTTCTTTGACTATTTAAAACTGTACAAATAAAGATAACTTTTCTCTAGCCTGCACGTCCATCCGCAATCTAGTTTAAGTATCTAATTTAAATTTGCTTACACACGTGTCAATATCAAGGTTTAAAGTTTTTTTTATATTACAGAAAATATCTAGTTATTTAATAATAAGCTATATAGAAAATTTGCGTGATGTAAAATAAGCAGATTAATGAATCTCATTAGAAGGTGATTGCGCTTGAAAATGAAGACGACCTATCTAAGCGCTGTAAGGATTTATTTGTTTATTTGTGTCTGTGTATAACTCCAGGATTTCCTCTTCCAGAAAGTTGAGAGCTGTTGTTTCCAGAGCAGCGAGAACAGAGGGACCCTCCTGCATAACAAGCAACTAGTAACAGTTAGTGCTGATTTTAATTAGCATAAATTTTCATATATTTAAGGGAAAATAATAGCGGAGCGGAGCAGCGCGGGACTCAGCAGAGAGAGTGAGAGAGAAAGGAGAGAGAGAAGGGAGAGAACTGCGCTCAGACAGAAAGCACCGGGAGAAACGCCTGGATTCACTGCCGCGGGTCAGAGAGAGGATGTTCAACAACACCGACTTTACTACCGAACTTACTAACAATTCTCTCTCTCTCTCTCTCTCTCTCTTACCAAGGTGAGTGATTTAATTTAAAATTGTAAATTAAAGAGCAGTTTTTTTTATCGACTATCTTTTATCGGATAAAGTCAGCAAGTTAACACAGTGGCTACGGGGAGAACTGGCTAGATGGCGTCCAGTTAGAAAGTCGCATTTTGCCTGAATGAACACAAATCCTACAGCCCTGTACGTTACTGGAACATTATCGAAGTTGTCAATTCAGTATTTCAGATCTCTTGAGTTAAAAAAAAAAAAAAACACTTAGGTTATAAAATAATACAGTAAATACAGAGGGCAACTCGGATATTTTACATCTGCTCAACTTAATATTTAGTGCACAGAAGGAAAAAAAAGCGACAGCTCAAACGCATAATGTATATTCGTCAATGAACATATTCGTAATAATTTTTTTGCGTTATATCTGGACGCATAGTTCAAGTTTTAGCTTACTTTAGATGCGGTTCAGTAGTCATGAAGTTCGTTCCAGCCAAATGAAAGTCATTACAGAAGGGGAAGAGATGCAGGGAAGGCCAGAGAGCTTGGCCATGATTCGTGCTGAAGTTTTTTGGGATGTTCGTCTGAAAGAGAGAAATACTCTCCTTTCTTTGGGAAAATAGATCAGAAGGTTATGCAAGCGTTTACGATTTTAGAGAGACATTATTGAACCCTTACGAAATGGCTTAACTAGAGCAAGTAAACTGAATCACAGTGTATGTTCAGGTCCCACCCTTAAACACACTCTTAAGTGTAGCTCACAATTATTTGGTTAATTAGCATCTTAGAATACATCCAAAGCTAAAAGTTTACTTTTGTAACTTATAGGGAAATGTGTGTGTGTGTGTGTGTGTGTGTGTGTGTGTGTGTGTGTGTGTTTTAAAATATGTGTCTAAGCAATAAATAAATAAATAAATAAATAAATAACATCTATTTTGTATAGCAGCTATTGTCTGAACTATTTAACAGTTGGGAGTCTGTTGTGAGTCAATGTGATTTCATGCATCTGGACTGAAGGACATGTAGAATTACACAGTGATTTCTGAAGGTGTGGGTTAAGCAGTGTTGCTTGTTTTTATTTATTTATTTATTTATTTATGCATGCCTAGATTTTTACCTGTTATTTTTCTCCCTGCAATCAATGCCTCTGCACACACACACACACACACACACACACACACACACACACACACACACACACACACACACACACACACACACACACACACCTATTTTACCTATTATATGGGATTACATTAATCAAACTATATATTTCCCATGGGAATAGACTCATGGATCACACTAAATTAGAGTGAAATTGAATCACACTCACACGCACCTCTGCAACTCAGCCCTTATTTTCTAAACATTTTTTGATAGATTTCCATAATATGAACACAATGCCTATTGCAGGTATAGGAGCAACACCAATAACACATATAGTATATGAAATCTGCAGTTGGCCTAACCTCGTTTTCTATCCAGAGTATAGGCACAATTCGTTGCACTATTACACCAACAGCAACAAAACCCTTCTTTATAATATGCTGAACAGAGCCTTCTCTAGTGATGTTGCAGAGATACACTGGATTTCATACAGGGAAAGACAGAATGTCACACAACTGAGAAATAGCAATCCTAAACAACATTTTAATTAAGTATGGATCGAACATATAGATGAATATATGTTTACAGCTTTTCATAATCTGTGGGGAGTTTTTGCCTGTGCACTTTTCTCTTCTTTAAGTGATTATGATTCACATCTCTTTCTCTTCTGCAGGTGAGTCTCAGTGCTTCTGCTAAGCACACAAGGACTTCTTTCAGAGAAAGCTCCTTTACAGAGGCAGGATGGCTGGGATTATCTTTCCTTTTGTGTCCCTCTTTTCCTCTCGCCTTCACAACACATAAGACTGCATAACCCAGCGCTACACAGCAGACATTAAAGCTCCTGTCAGAAAGGGCACATATAAGATGCTAAATCAAGCTATAAGGATATTGACAGAATGTGTGATACTGTATCTGCACGTTTTTGTACTAGAGCTTTTTAAGAGCTTAGGTTGATGTAGTAAAACTCTGCCATTTGTACATTAGTGTTTGAATTAGATGGTATCTGCAAGACAGCTGTGGACAATACAATAAAAGAGCATAGTGGAAAACACAAAAGGTAGAATGCAAGATTATGGATAACAAAACAATGTGCTTTTCAAATAGTGAAGCTAAATCATGAGCCGGTGTTGTTTGCCTTCAACAATTCATAGCTACAATTATGAACGGATAACTAACAGTGCAGAAAATCTGACTGATCTGCTTAAATTTAGAGTGCTTGTAAACACTTAAACTTAAAATACACACTTCAGCATTTGTCGGAACTAACAGCTGAAATTAGTGGTTATATAGTCTGTTATACAGCATACTGTGGTCTATAGTCTAATTTCCCTAAATCCCTTGTTTTAATTTCTAGAGTAAAATAGTTAAGCATGCACTGTTAACACGATGTATGCACCCAAACCTGCAAAGTCTCTTCTTTCTAAGGATAGTATAACATTATGCTCTGAGCATTTATAAAGAAATGCTTTTTTTCTAAAAATTTTTTCAAGCTCTTCTGTTAGTATGCTTCATACCAGTAGGAACAAAACCAAAGAAAAGCTCTTTCCTGCTTTCATTCTCATCATCTGCATTTGCATTTTATTCAGCTTACCAAAGGAAATAGCCTGCAGTGAAAAAAATTCTCAAACCTCTATGCATATATGAAATAGAGAAAGAGAGGGAGAGGGAGAGAGAGAATGAAAGACCAGAAGTAAAAGGGAGACAGAGGCAGATGGAGTGACAGAGCACCCTGAAAGGAAATGACAGATTATTTCAGAGCTTCTGTCCATTTCCAACATCGTCATAAACCAATTTTCTGCAAAAAAGAAAAAAAAAAAAACACCACATCAGCATGGTGTGCAGTGATACGAAGTGCAATCCACTCATCCTTTGTCACTTAACCATAGATATCTTTACTCAAAAACCTTAAAAAGTCCTTTGATAGTATCTAGAGACCAATTTACAAAAATCTCCATGCTATTATTACTAGAAAGCAGAGTCATAATGCTGTCCTGTGTGTGACAACTGGGTCATCCTTAGAGAAGTGAGAGTCGAGAGAATCCTCATTTGTTACCTAAGGACACACCACAGGCGAGTTATCGTCATCAGACCCTACTAACTACATGTGGTCTCAGCTCCTCTGACAACGAAAGGGACCCATCAATGTTTCAGTCCACAGAGAGTGCCTCAAAAAGGCCTTTAAAGTGAGTAAAACCCATTCTCTTTAATTCTGATTACGCTCTTAAAGTGTCTTTAGCATGTGGCGGCTAAATTGGGCTATCAGCACTAAGTAGTGGCAGGGAAGAAAAGAACCAATTATGCCAGTCACAGCCAGATGATGATTCTCATCCTCACTGTATCTTTTCCTCTCTCACACACAGACAGAGAGAAATATTACTCTTTTTATGCTGAGATAAAGAGATAACACACACACACACACACACACACACACACACACACACACACACACACACACACACACACACACACACACACACAGCTGACATAAATATCTGTAGCCATACTTCTGTATGCACCATTTATAACCTTACAGAACTAAAATGTCAATATAACTATCGCGTTCTGCAAGTATCAGAAATCTTTATTTTATATAATAAGAAACAAATGCTTTCCTTCTAGTTGAACTGCTGGATTAGCATTTGCTCACAAGTTTTTTTTTTTTTTTTTTTAAGTTTGACTCCCAATACACAGTCAATACAGTGATCTATCTCCATGACAGCTAAAAAAAAGCTAGGAAAGAACTGTGCAGATGTACTAGAAATAGAGGGCAGAAAAAGAGCAATGTGAGAAATTGGTCAATTTTTGGCTGTTTTATTCCTCGCAAGCCAAAAAGGTGTTACAGGTTTTGACAGCTGTCAAGGAGAGAAAACAAGAGAAACACAGAAAAATCTAAATCAATAATGTCAATGTTTCTCCCCATTTAGACACTCTAGATAGTCATCGTGCTTCGCTGTAGTGATAGCTGTTAAAAGATAAGTGGGTTGTGTCTTTCCCAGACTGCTAGGCTGTTTACCTCTGAAACTCCCAGAGCGGGAGCTGCTGCTCACGCTCATTTACCTTACACACGACCCGGGGTAGGAAGCTGCCGCGGGCAATATGTGCACACTGCAAAAGTAACCACTGGAAACAGTGTAAGGGAAACAGAACGGGAGCGAGAGAGAAAGAGAAATGGAATTTAAAATGCCTTGCAGATAATGTACTGCTTCCTGTTTAGAGTTTCCATAAAGACCCTGAACCTTTTCCAGCCTGATGAAGCCATCAGGGATTTCAGTACAGGTTTTTAGATGTCCTGCATTAATAGATGAATAGATATAAAAATTACCATAACTGAAAGCTGTAACTGGTTGAATGTTTAGCCAATGATGGCTAACTTCTTTCAGTACTGTCCATCTTCAAGATTCATGGCAAGTACAGGAAAATAAACAAAAAAATTTTTTTTAATTGGGTTATAATATTTAAAATGAATGCATGATGTTAAAAAAAAGACACCGTAGCAACATCAGAATGATGAACAGAATGTTTTAATGCGCATTACTTCCTTTTCTTAAAATACCTGCTGATTATTGTATTAACTGTTACCAATATATTATGTGCATGTATATACAGAAAGGATTTCAATATATTTTTTTGGATGCCATGGTTCAACTTTTGACATTGTTAGATGGAAGGAATACCAGCAACTATATTTAACACAAGAACATAATCAGCATTCATTAAAAATTACAGGAGAGCAGTTTTGAAAAAGTTTATTTTTACATAAGCAGCAAAAAAAAAGGTATTTTTTAAAATGATTTTAAAAAGAGACTAGACATACATCAGGTATATGCGTAACATTCTCTATTATATCTGCACTACCTTAAGATGCTACAAATGATGTACAATATCCTGCTCTCACTCTCTCTAACCTACACTGTAAGTGAGAGCGGTACCTTTCAGCATCTAGATTCATTTCCCCAATCCTCCACTCACACAACCCTGGAACTTCTCCAGAGACGAGCTTCAGTTAGACTGCTGAAGTTGAACTAAACCCTCTCAGTATATCCCCCTTTGTCCTTCTTCGTCTTTCTGCTTTATACTCCTTTCTCTTCTGTCACTTTCCTGGGCTCTCTCTATTCCTTATCTCCTTCTCACAAGAGCTTCCTCAGTCTGCGCTGTTTAGCAGACTGTCACTGTCCAAGCACTGTTTCAGAAAAGCACCTCACATACACACAGAAACACAAAAACATACACACACACACACACACACGCGCACACACACACACACACACACACACACACACACACACACACACACACACACACACACACACACACACACACACACACACACACACACAGTATCACATACACATTTGTCTTCCCACAAACATCCAAAGATCATGTGACCTGCTTCCTGACACCACAACAAATGCAGCAATCTTTTAAAATGACAAGAAAATCTAAATCAAGATTCAAGCTACAATTACTCTTCACCTTCCTCTGTCGTGCCTTCTCTCTCTAAACCTCATGCACTAACAGCCTGTGTGAGTGTGAGTTATCCTCCGGCACTGAATGTGTTGCTTAGCGCCATGCCAAGCTCGGCAAGTACACACCAGTGAACCAAAAAAAAAAAAAAAAGGAATGCTCTAAATCACCTCAGTAATCCATACTGACAAGAGCAAGACAAGATTAAGTTCAGTCGTTAAATATACATCTTTCTCTTTGCTCTTTCTCCCACAGTCCCTAATGCCTAAAATGAAATTTTTACTACACACATGGAAACACTGTACACTTCCTTAAAACGCTCTACCAATTCCGTACTACATTTCATTTCAACAGTAGAAATAAAACACTTGTGAAAAGTGGAAAACAATTGGTTTTATTCACAATACATATTGCAATGTTCTAGGTGGAAAATGGCTAAGCAGGTGAAATGATTACATATGACAGCACAGTAAGTTGTCATAGCTAAAGCACAGCAGGTTGACACTATCTTTTAAAAATGGTTTTATATATCATTTTCCCCTTTGGTCGACACAATATAGTCTAAATTCCAGTATGAAGAGTAAAGGAGTAGTTAACTATCCCAAACAGCCTTGTTAAAAAATAACAAACATTTACAGGCAAAATACAAGGTGCATAAAAAAGGTTCTGATTTCATGCAGAGATTTTTCAGTCAAGTGTAGTTAATTAACTAAAAAAACTGCATAGCAGGAGTTTTCAAAGAGGTGAGGATTGGGTATAATGTAGTCTTTAGGCACCCATAAGAGTCACAGGAGTGTGAATGGCACACTCAACTGGTTAAAAAAAAATTGTTTATAAAAATATTTGGGAATAACATGTTTATGTCCGTATGATTGACCTTTAAAATCTTTATACTTGTTTAGAGTGACTGCTTATGGCTGTATGACTGACTATGAGCTGTACTGTACAGTCAATACCCAGAATTCTACAGTTTGCTTGAAAAAAATAATCATTAATTTGGTTAGTCAAATCATGTAATAATTGAAGGTTAAGTGGTGCTAATAAAACTTAATTAAAAGGTCAAGAATGTAAGTGCATAATGCTAACTAAAACAATAACTATTGCAGTTTAAGAAGAAAGTTAAAGGTATGCAGCTAAGACATACATTTGAAATTATTTACTTACAAATCTGTTATTAATTGTTATTTATACACTCATTTTGAATTTCAAAGGTTAACAGTCAGAGGGTGTGTTTTTTTAACAACAACATGGCTTTAACAGAACCTCCAGCTATAATTCGGATTACATATATTAATGCACTCAGTTTAATTCACAGGAATAAATGGTTATAACGAATGTATTTAAAACATGTTAGTTAACAAATACATGTATTCAAATAACTTCTACACTCTGACTCAAAAGTTTGGAGACACCTTCTAATTCCACAGTCTTTCCTGGTTTTTATTTCTTTCTACATTGTAAAACAATGCATCCAAAACATGCAATAATCTCATTTGAATAGTTGATATTGAGATCTGTCTGCTACTTTTTCTCTATCAAGCCTTCACAACGGCTCTAATCTGATGTGCTGTAAATAGCTGATTTCTCATGTTGATAACTCTAAATGAACTTCTCCTCTGCAGCAGATATAAGTTTTGGTCTTGCCTTCCTGGGACGGTCTTCATGAGAGCCAGTTTCATCATGGTGCTTGATGGGTTTTGAAAATGCACTTGACAATACTGTTCTTGTAAGATCTATTCAGAACAACTGACTGTTTTTGTTGTTGTTGATAATTAATTACTCATATGTAATTTCATAGTTTTGAAAAACAAATCCAGAATTTTTCTAGAATGTAGAAAATAAATCCAAAGTTGTGTCTAAACTTTTTAATGTACTTTAATAGTAAAACATAGTTTCTCATAAGCGTATATTTGTGTAACTTTTATGAAAGGAGTCTAAAATGTTAGCACTTTTAACAGTCAGTACAATTTCCTCTATGGACAAGTCTTTAGAACAGTGGACTTTGCATGTGTAGTTTCTGTTTTTTTTTTGTTTTTGTTTTTTTTTGCTTTGTTTTAATTTTTAGTTTTGCGATAGAATAAAGAGGGAATCACTATTTATAGCTGCCATTAAACAATCAATAACAAGAACCACCACCTTGTCTCATGAACATTCCACATTATTAAATGCAATTTTAAACTATTAAAAAGCACAGCATGTGATGCATTAATACATTTAAATAAATAGTAGGGTTGTAGAGAGCCTGGACCCTATCCCAGGGATCACAGGGCACAGGGCAGGGTACATCCTAAATGGGGTGCCAACCTATCACAGACCACATGCATACACACCAAGTCAGACACTACAGGGAATTTGGAAATGCCACTCAATGTCCAAACAACATTTGGACTGTGGGAGGAAACGTGAATATGCAGAGGAAACCCAGCAAGCAAATTGAGAACATGAAAACTTCATGCAAACAAACCAGTGGTGAGATTCTAGCCCCCCATCCCTGGAGGTGTGAGGCAACAATGATAACCACTAAGCCACCAGTGCCACCTACCAAATCTAGTAGTATCAAATTTATTATTTGCAATAATTGACAAATTGCTCGAGAATAAAACACTTTGGGATGTGCTTTATTGGAATTGATAACTGGGCATGCTGTCATGTTTTATTCCATGCCCGCAAAAACCTGGAGCTGTAAAGTAATTGTATGTTAGTTACTGCTTAGTTTTCATCATTAGGTCAAAAGTTATCCACTACAATATTTACTTCTTGGCATTGTCGATGTTGAATCAGCTATAGTCTCATCACTAACAGGGCACAGAGTTACAGCTTGATTTACCAGTTCCACTTATTGAGGAATTCTTGAAAATTCTATGGTTACATACAATATAAGTGTCGTTATACTTACCCTTATAGTCATACTAAACAGCATTCCTTTCAGCACGACTAGGATACGTCAAAATCACTGCCTGTGGTAATCATACTTGCACTTCCACTAGCAACACAGATTATGCTGAAAATGATTTCACTTCTCAATCACATTCTTCTGGAGAACATAATGAAACATGCAAGATGTGTGTGCATGTGTGTGTGTGTGCACTTGATCTAACACCTTCTTCTCCCCTCTTCTATGCTGCCACTGCTGGCAGAATGTATTAAAGTTTGATAAGGTTTGCACACTGGGTCTTCTTTCATCTCTCTCCCTCTCTTCCTGGGTCACCTCAGAACTGCCAAAAAGCTCAAAAACTCAAGATTATTCAAAAATGTTTTCCCCCCACTTGAAATCTATGAAGACCTTTATGCACTAAATCATTGTCTTTATTCAAACCCAAGGAGAAGATATGTCGGTTTACAAAGATAAATTGCCTTTGCTGCTGCTGAAACTCTGAGGATCCACTGACATTTTTATTTAAAATGCTATACAGTCTGACTTGGTGTACAGTTTGCATAACCAGCCACAAGCAGGACACCTGCCTGGCTAACTGTAACAGCTCCAGTTTACACACAGACATTAGAGCTGCTGAGGCTGCTTTATGAATTGCCATGTCTTTCTCACTAATCCTCAACCATGTGCCACTGGGTACTGAATGGGGAACGAAAACCTCATACAGAGTCATGCATCACAGGGTATGTTGGAAAATCCTATAGAGGAATAATCTCTTTCTCTATAAGCAGAGTAAGCATTATAAATATACAGTATGTGCATGATCCAACATAAAAATATTTGCCTGAGTAAATTTATTAAAGGGAGCCTTGTGAAGGTACCATGAATGTGGCTTTATGAGTGGAAAATGTCATTGTTTCAGAAGAATGTGTGTGTGTGTGTGTGTGTGTGTGTGTGTGTGTGTGTGTGTGTCTGTGTGTGTGTGTTATTCACAGAAAATTACCAATGAAAACTCTTCTTTGTGAATGTGCGCAGCCAGCTGGCCGTGATAGCCAGTACTGCCCAGGGACTGCAGAGTGCCAAGCTGGCAGAGGGAGGGCAGCTCTGGGGCAGAGAGGACTGGCAGCTCCAGGCCTCCAGGGGGGACAGAGGAGCAGTAAGCCCATGGAGCAGGAACTTGCCCCCTGGGGGAAGAAAGGGAGGGGATCTCAGCTAACTCAGTCTACCTCTTGAGGGTATCTCGCTGCTCTTGCTACATTGCTGTCATCTTGACCCACTGACTGCCCGTCGATCCTGGCACCGTGCCAAGCAGTAATGGCAGGCCGCACACAAAGGCACTCTGCCAGTGTCCTGCTGCAAGTCCAGGACTGGCAATGAATATAAAACAGCTATGTTTGTTTGTGTGTGTGTGTGTGTGTGTGTGTGTGTGTGTGTGTGTGTGTGTGTGTGTGTGTGTGTGTGTGTGTGTGTGTGTGTGTGTGTGTGTTCTCAGCCTGTTTGTGTCTTAGTCCATTAATCCAGTTAAACTAGATATGTCTGTATATCAATGTGAATGGCAGTGTGAGTCCGTGTTTAGTGGGCTTGGTGATCTACACTGCTCAGCCAAAAAGTCAGTGTTTGGATTTAAATAATCAAATACTTAAGACCCCTTGTTTACTGCAGTGATTAATATGTTTCAGTGGGCAACAATTCTTTAACCTTAACTGATGCAGTGACTAGCTTCTCATTTCTTAAACATCTAAACATTAATGTCTGAAGATGGAAAAGATGTTATTGTCTTTCAGAAGGATCAAATCATTGGTCTGCATCAAGCAAAGAAGAACAACTAAGGAGATTACTGGAATTAACAAAATTGACTTAAGAACTGTCTAACACATTATTAAAACCTGAAAAGATAACTTTGCATAGGAAAACAAATCATGAAAGACCATGATCAGTCTTGAAAAAGACAGTAGAAATCTCAGCTATGTTTAGTAGTCAAAGTAAAAGCATTTCCACACACACAAACACACAATTGTTGTGTGGCCATAAGAAAACCACTTATTAGTGAGGATAGTCAGATAAAAAGGCTTCGGTTTGTTTCAGAAAAAATAAAGATTGGACTCTGGATGAATGGAAAATGGTCCTATGGTCTGATGAGTTAAGATTGACCCTTTTCTAGAACTATGGACGCTTTAGGGTAAGATAGGAAGCGCCTGAAGCGACGTTATGTGGCAATAAAATGAAATCAGCTGACTACCTGAAATACAATTCAATTGTATTTACATAGTGATATTGTCATTGTCAAAAAGCACCTTTACCGAATGAAAAAAAAAGAAAAGAAATTTAAAAAATTTGAGGATGTATAACCTATAATTATCAGTTTGTCCCTGATGAGCAAGCTGAGGGTGGACCGGACTCAAGAGGGAACCCATCCTCATTTGGGTGTTATGAGAAGATTATAGCAGGGACTAATTTGCGGTTATACTGTATGCTATGAGGCTGAAAGTTCAGTATTTTGGGAAGGGTATTTAAGTTAAAATGAAGGCTAGTTTCATTGCTGGAGACTCGGGTGCAAAACTGTTTGTAAGAATTTTAGTCCTATGCGATTGTAGTCATAAGCCATTCAAGGAAAACTGCCGGCATCAGCCAAGTCCAAGACCATCAAGTGGAACCATCCTCAGTCAAAACACGCATCTCAAGCAGAACACATGAGCCAAAGTGGGGCACCATGATTTGTCAGAGAAGTCCAGAGGGCAGAAGGGGTCATGATTGCTGGCAACTCAGTACTACCAGCATGACAATTGAGAGAGAAAGAGAGAGACAGTTAGGTACACTCACAGTCTCATAACGGATAAGATCAATATAAATTTTTTTGCAGAATGCAGACAGGGCTAGGCATGACTAACTATGACAGCATAACTAAATGGGAGAGCTAAAAAGAAACAGACATCAAGGCTCCCCGGGAGGTAAAGCAACCAGGAAATGACCAGGTTATCCTATTGATTTTTTGTTTTATATCTTCTGAATGAAGGGGCATTTTCCAGGACAACAATGCCAAGACTCATTTAAAAATACTTCTGGAAGCAAGAGGAATAATTTTCAATTAGCCACCACAGAGTCCTGACCTTAAACCCACTGAAAGTCTTTGAGATGTGCTGGAGAAGACTTTACAGAGTGGTTTGACCAATGCAATAGCTTGCAGCTAAAATTCATTAATGTTTGTAAGGAAATAAATAGAGAGACACAGCATAAGCTTTTTGAAACAATACAATAGAAAATTTCCACCATAATCAAACTAAAGACAGTCCAACTAAATATTATTATATTAATATTAAATGTAACTTGGTCTGTGAGTGTTTTGCAAGACAAGCAAAAAATATTTAAATAAATTTTAACTTAATAAACAAGCGAGGTCTTGATATACAAGTAGTACGCCAGCACTTTGTTTGCTGAACGTTACATGATCACAACTGAGCCAATGGTTCTTCTCTTCTCGAGCACTGCGGGATTATGGGTAATTGTCTCCCATGCTCAGTCTTTGTGTGCATGCATCACTGGTTTGGTCAACATGCGCGTGTGTACTGTTATTATGACATTGTGACCATGTGTATGAACACGTGTAAAGCAAAAGCAAGCGTCATTAAAGGGGTTAAAGATTCAGAGTCTCTCTCTCTCTCTCTCTCTCTCTCTCTCTCTCTGTAAGAAAGCAGAGAGCAGAGATACTATTAGCGTATGTGTACGCACACATAGATTAACAGAATCACTGCTGTAAAGTAAAAATAAAACAAATTAACCTGCACTTTACCTTTGAAAAGAATCGTTACAGAGGAGTGTTTCCGTAAGAGTGTGTGTGTGTGTGTGTGTGTGTGTGTGTGTGTGTGTGTGTGTGTGTGTGTGTGTGTGTGTGTGTGTGTGTGTGTGTGTGTGTGTGTGTATGTGAAAGTCGTCCTACACAGAAGCCCCCTCCCTCCTGCCCTCGCCTTCACACACACACACACACACACACACACACACACACACACACACACACACACACACACACACACACACACACACACACACACACACTCTAACAGAAACACTGCTCTGTTGCGACGAGAGGATGAGAGGAGGGAGGGAGTCATTCCTCCTCTGGTCTCACTTTAGCTTCACACACACGCACAAATACACACACATACATAGGGTGTGAGCAAACAGGGTGTGCTTTTTTCAAAGGTAAAGTGGAGCTTAATTTGTTTTATTTTGACTTCATATTTTCTATTAATTATTTTTATATGAATATTTTTAGGTTATGGAATGAATAATCAGAGTTTCATTTATTTCTTATGGGGAAATTCACTTTGACAAACGAGTGTTTTGATAAACAAGCATGCACACTTCCAGAATGAATTATGCTTGCAATCCAAGGTTTGACTATATATACTGTATATACTACATAATTTATTTGTACTAACATTCATAATTAGAATAGGCTCATATTCCTGGAACACTACAGACAATGTTATAGTGGTTATATAAGTAATTCCTAGTTGTATGTCAGAGCTCTGTCTTAAGTGTACAATCAATCATCGCTGCTGTCACAAAAAATGCTAAATTTAATTTCTATAATTTATTTGTGACTAAATAATTTTTATGTTTAAAAAGAAGTTACTATTAATGTCAAGTTGACATTGGTGACATAGTTTAACATTTTCATGGTTCAGACACAGTGTAGTTCACAATTCATAATGTTAATAATTTCTAAACTTTATGACATTGTCATGACAGTGTTTTTTGTTGGTATTTTTCTGGTATTAAATTAGACTAGAATTAGGTAATAAAGTTTAGTTTAATGTCATGATATGACAGAATCGCAGACAACAAAACTTAACATCATAAACTTAGTGTAATAACACAAATTTATGTTACCAATGTAATCTGAATCAGATTTGATGTCAACCCTTTTTTTTATTAAAGATATTTT